>APFE031336667.1:91964-144165 GCA_000404065.3 Pinus taeda | reverse complement strand
AAAATAAACTAATATCAAACTACACACTCATCCTTCAATCCCTCACCATTAGTCTCGCTATGGCTTTCGGAGGCAACTGATAATGACATGAGTAATTTAATATCTAATCTAACTAATAAAGCAAATGTACAAAACTAAAATAAATAAGACAAAGCTGGAATTAAAAACTAAGAAAAATAAACCAGCAGAAGGACAAGACTGATTCCATGTCATTAGTCATTGTAAAACTATGTGCAAATGCCTGGGCTGCCTACTGTAATCTGGAACAAAGACATTGATCAGTTAACAACAGTATAAAGCATGAAAAATTATGGACAAAAATAAAACGTGGATACCATAAGCAATGTAATATATACACGTGAATGATTATGGCATAAGGAACGTAAAGAAATAAAGCATGAAACTATACAACAATAAACAAAACCTCGGCATGTGTAGGGGCCCTCTGCACCACCTCGGGCAGTCAGCTATCAACCACGAATTGAGCTTATAAACAGAGTCTTCTCATGTATTCAAAATGCAGTCATAACACAGAAATAAAGTCACGGCATAGTGGGCTCGTTAACAGTCAAAATTGCATTACAAAAGCTAGCTATTATGCGTATGAGAACGCATTATTTATAACAGAGGATGACATAACTACTTTCCTACAATCTGTGCTGATAAGAGACACATGAATAACCACGTCCAGGAATCTAGCATTATGGCTGCCGTGAAGATTAAATCTTTGGAGGGTAGCTGTTGGATTCGGCTTATGGAGCAGTCCACAAGTGTTGGTATGTCTCCTGATATTGAGGAACGGCCACGCAAGTCTTCATGTGGTGAAAAACGGAGTTATGTCACTGTAGGACTCTTGGGTTGACCACCGCTTGACTACCTTTGACTATGGCCTCTTTTGATGAATTCGACTGAGCCAATAGGACTCGGTCCATGTCCACGTCGTTTTCAACTTGGCCATGTGGCTCAATTCGCCTGAAGACACCTGCAATATAGACTTTAACAAAATGGCTGCGGAAAGTGATAGGATTCCGTAGCTCATAAGCAAAAATCTAGTTCAAACAACAACACAAAAACATAGTCAATAAACCACTTTAAATGCTCTTTTATAACTAATATGCAATGATATTGATGGCTTAGGAGGTTTAGATGAATGGAAAGAAGCTAGAAAAAGGTGTAGGAAAGATGCAAGTTTGGGGCTCAACAAACGCTTCTTCCAAGAACCCTCCAAAATGATGGTTCATATAGGATCATGATGATCCACCTTAGAAAAATGACTACCTCTAACATAATATTAAAGAATGTCTTGATGAATAATGGTATGCAAATTGGTCCAATTTTAAAGACTAGATGATTCCTATAAAGCAACTCAATCAAGTAGACTCTAAATATGCTACTATCACATGCTTCTATCTATGATGCCATGCTTTTAAAATAAAAAGCTTCTAGATTAAACAACAATGTATGCTATTCTAAAGGAAACACCAACTTCATAAAGAACATGACAGAGAGGATGCCTTCTTCAATAGTAAATATCCTTGAGATCTTCTTTCTTAGACTTCTTCTTAGGTTCTCCTATCTCCTCGGTTGAGTGAGCTTCGCTTCTTTCCTTTCTCTTGTTGCTCTACTTGTTTGGACAAACCCTCTTAAAGTGTCCATATTCACTGCATCCAAAGCATTAGACTTTGGACATATCTGGCTTCTTCTTGGACTTTCCAAACTTTCCTTTCTCTAGCTTCTTGGTTATCGCAATGGAGGCTCGACACTATTTATTTGATTCGATATCATCTTTTGTCTTGATCCTAGTTTCTTCCAAGATGCATTGAGCCCACATCTCATCAAAAGGAGTTGAATCTTTCTTACAGTAAATTATAGTTGCAAAGTTGCTCCATTTTGGTGGCAAGGAATTCAGTACACAAATTATCATCTTAGAATCAACAATTGTCTCCTCAAGTTCCTACAATTGGTCTCTTATTTGAGGGATATTCATTAGAAAGGAGGCCATATCCTCATCATTCAATTTCATCATTTTATACAGTTTATTTCTCAAAGACATCTTTTGACCTGATGGACTTATAGATTAAACATTCACTAGCTTGTCATACCTAGCCTTAGAAGTCTTCAAATTAGAAACAAATGGAACAAGATGATCCTTAATGGATTCAACAATGATCCTTTGTGCCCTTAATTCCCCTTTCTTGTATTTTGTTGGCTCTTGAGTATTATCCTTGCTAGGTTCAATAATTTCACCAAGGACATTTTCCATTACTTCATGTTTTGTAAGTGCCAAATCAATATTTTTCTTCAATTCTAGGAAAATTGTGGATCCCACGAGCTTATTTCTTTCCTTAAAGAAAGAACCCATATGACCTTTAGATTCAGACATAAATGAACAATATGATACTTACTCATTAACCAAGAGTCTTCCCTTCTTTGATGATGTCTCCAACTATCTTGAGGCTTTCAAGATATTCAAACATACTTCAATTATGTCCTAGAATGATGTCTTCTAGGATACCTTTAGAAACAACTTCAAAGAGTGATGAATGAGACCAAGATCCTTCGATGCTTCCTTCAATTATGTCTTCCAATGAGCCTTTGAATAGATCTTCTTACAAGAGAGATCAACAACCTACTTGTAACCTTCCTCTTCAAGCTTTCCTTTGATGAGGGCTTGATGTAGTCTTTTGCAAGTGATTCCCCTTAGCAAACCTTTCTTGTGTCCATAAGATGATCCTTCCAGTTGCCTTCCGGTTCACCTTAGCTCTTATACCATGTTGGAAAATGAAATGTGGCAGTTATTAATTCAAATTTTCCTTAACCTTAATAATTTCTAGTGAACTTTATTTATCTTCTTATGTTTTCTTTATTAGATCTTCTTCATTAAACAATTATCAAGAGAAAAATAATAAAGATAGTGGACACAGAAATTAGCCTCCAAGCTAGGCCAAAACCCCTACAAGGGGAAAAATGAGACAGTCTCTTCTCTTCTTATAGAATCTACTTCAAATGAGACAATAAAGATTGTTGGGCACTAAGTTGTTCTTAAAGAATCACCTTAAACCTCTACATATTAAATTGTCAACCTAGGATTCCATCTTTTTATTGCAGGGTTGTTCACATAGTTGGTGCACGAGTGGTGTTGAGATTACCTTGATCTAAGTGAAACTAATAAGAAGCAAAGACTGAGAAATGAAAGGAACAACAAAAGCTTTACTGAAAGAACACTCACTTTCTACCTCTAAACTACAATCAAAATGATAACAAAAATAAATTGTTAAGTTCCTATTCAGAATCATAGAGCAATTCAAGTTGTTTCCTAGGGAAAGATAATTGTGATAAAGGAGATGAAATGCATCTATGAGAAAAACACTAAGTATTTAAAGGTAACAATTCACACTTGCTGCGAAAAACAATAACAAAAGATAACGTTGTAAAGGAAATCTTGTTTAATATTATTTGCTACAATTGCTTGTAAACAGTAACAGTAAATCTGGCAAACAATTATTTAATCTAAGAAATGATTAATCATCCAAAAGTTGAAAGTAAGATGCAATAATAATACAAAGGAAGAAAATATTCATTCCAGGATTGGGTCCATGGTCACTAGAATTTAACCACCTTGTACTTAACTCAATGCACTAGATTAAAACTGAATCGTTGAAATCTCCATTAACATGCAACAGTAAATTACAAGAGAAGTCTGTGAAAACTCAGGACATCTTGTTTCTCCAGTCTTGTTTTACAATTGACAGGGACAATTAACAACCTTACTAGTGTTTAATCTTACTTTTATATTACAAAATAATCCTAAATTTGAAATGGTAAAGCTATCTTAAGAATCGAGAGATCCTTAGGATGCTTAATTCAAGTTGTAAAATCTGCAACGTCTTCTTTAGAATAGCAAGTCATGATCCTCTTTTCAATCATCTCGTGCATATAAGACGTTGGTCCATGGTCAACAGGTCACAAATAGACCAAATGATTTCCCGATGGCTTGGCCTTCCTCAGCTATTCAAGGAACAACAATCAACATCAGATATTTTTTTGTCCAAATGTCAACCCAAATCATGATTTAATGACATCTTCAAGATTCAAATCGATTCAATAATGAGGTAAAATAATAAAACAACTGTTGACTCCTTTCTAGAACTCTTTAGCATTCAAATTATTATAATATATGCTCGAAAGGTTTGTAAAGATAACTATAAACTAATGAAATAAGGTGAAGAATTGTACCAATTGATCTAAAAATCACTCGTGAGTGATCTCAGTTAAATAATTAATGAAGGTATTACAGACTCATGTGTTGGTGTGTGTCTATGTTATTTTAGGCAACAGATCGATCAGATTACAAAATACACAGACACTGGAAAATCAAAAACAGCAAGGGAAACACAATAAGCAAATACAAGAACACAACACATTAATAAGGAGTTCACCCTATTCTCCAGGGCTACGTCTTTGGTCCAACTTTTAGTAGTGGCCTTATTTTATTATGTCTTTAAAGCAGAGATTTTCAATGAGGAGCTCAACTTGAGTCTCCTGAAACAAATAATGCTTGGTAGGGTGGTTCTTGGATTCCCCAAGCCACTAGAGTGCACAGACTCTTTCCTTACCAAGTCTCGACCTCTCTGGTCTTCAATTGGATGAGTCCAATGTGGTGCTCAATTCCCGACAGATGTCCTCACAGGGATCGCTTGAACCTCTCAAGCCTTATGTCTACTCGATGTTGCCTTATGCTGCAGGTCAGCTCGACTCTCTGTTTCTTTTCTGCCTCTTGCTTTACTATCTCTCTCGTCTTTTTTTTTCCACTGTTCTCTTCTCTAATTCTTCGTGTTCTATTTTTTGTCTGTTCATGGCTTAAAGCCAATCTGTTCTTAACTATTCGCTTCCTCTTCTGCCCCTTTGGATCACTTGCTGCTGTTCGTTTGGAGTTCCCTACCTCTGTGTCATCACCAACATCCCATAGGGAAGTGGCCACTTGTCCTCTCACGAACTGCGCCAGCTCTTTCTCAACAGTTCGGTATTTCGATTACGTTGCGTAATGATTCATCCGCCAACTCAATGGTCAAATCAGACTTCAGACTTTTATATGTTGCAGCTTAATTCCGCTGTCAAATCCGGTTTCCCATCGAGCGCAATCTCCATCGTCAGATCTAGAGCCCTCCAATCCTACAGTGTTCACTCTTATCGCACGGTTGACTTGCACGACCATTAGCCCGCGATGAGAGGCGATTTTCTCTAGCATCCGTCGGACATGCATCGTGCAATGTATGGAATTGCTCGTTTTCTGCCAAATCTGCTTACAGCCCAATATGCCTCCGATATTCCATCGATTTTGGAGCGCGGGCCCCGCCTTTTGCTTTAGCACTTTCCCTACAGTCTCCCGGCTTCCCATGTGACCAAGTGCTCGGGGCCTTTCCTTCTCGAGGGGTTTTTCCTAGTGATGTGTGATTAACGCTAATCGCGCATCAGAAACGACCTCTATTTTTCGATCCAAACTTCCTAACTACTAGTTTGCATCCTACATGGTCTCCATGGGCCTTGGTCAGCGCGCTTTGGCCGAGGTCCTCATCGTTCCTCACTGGCTACAAACTGCCACTGTCCAAAAGTGTTCCTAATAGCTCTTTGTTCGTAAATTTTTTAAGTTTGTCTAATTTGATACAGTCATAGCACTTTGCTAGTTTTCATGGATCCAATACAGATCACGACCTTCCCACTAAAAAAGCTTTTGGACCACCAAAAGTTGGTTTTCAAGCATCGACTAAGTGAGGGGTACAATTGTCTCACTTGTCCAATCTCTATCCACTTTGCACTGCTCGGCTTTGAACCCTTGAGCCCAACTCTGAGGTACTCAACATCTCCCTTGCGCGTCATCCTCACTTTCCTATCCAAAACTGTGTCTTCCTGCAATTCATGAAGATATTCAGGTAACAAGTCATCAATAGAAGGCAATTGACTCTGCTCTTCGAGATCTTCAATTAGTGAAGGTTCAAACAATCTCAAGCATCTGCATTTACGACTGAGTAGATGTGCATGTAAGCTGGTAGATCAAGGCGAAAAGCATTCTCACCAATCTTCTCAAGGATCTTGAAGGGTTCATACCTGATAGGCTTTAGCTTTTTACCTTCATCTTGCATCCTGTCTTTGCTGATATACAACCAGAATTGGTCACCAACTTGGAAACTATGCTCCATCCGATGCTTGTCATGCCTTGCCTTGTATTTGGCTTGGCTCCTTTCCAACTGTTCCTGTATTGCCTGGTGGATCTCTTGGATTTGTTCAATGAACCTAGTTGCCCTATCCACATCACTGTGTCCCTCATCTGTGGTGTCTTTACCAAAGACAAAATCCAAAGGAGACCTTGGTGTGAAACCAAAACAGGTCTCAAAAGGATATCTCTATGTAGAAGAATGTTTTGCTCTGTTGTAAGCATGTTTCACATAACATAAATGTTCATCCCAAAGCTTAGGATGCTTGTTGCAATATCCCCTGAGTAACTAGATCACTTTCCTGTTAATTACTTCTGTCTGGCCATCAGTTTGTGGATGAAAAGTTGTGCTTTTCTTCAGTTTGGTGTCCATCAGTTCCCACGGACTTGACAAAAAATTCCCCACAAATTGGGTGTCTCGATCAGATACAATGGAAGTGGGTAATCCAAAATGAACGCATACATGTTGAAAGAACAGTTTTGTAGTTTGTTCAGCTATAATCTGTTTATTATAAGGTATCGAAATACACATTTTGCTGAACCTATCCACAACAACATACAAATAATCATGACCTTTCCTAAATTTAGGTAGTCCTCCAACAAAATCCATGGAAACACTTTCCCAAGGGTGAGAAGGAACTGGTAATGGAATGGACAAGCCTAGTTTTCTATTGTTGGGCTTGCTTTTAACACACATAGTACACCCTCTTACATATCTAGAAACTGCCTCATTCATTTTTGGCCAATAAAAAAATCTTTGTAGTTGTGCAACTATTTTACTTACCCCAAAGTGACCTGATATTAGAGAAGTGTGTGCTTCTCGAATTATCTTTACTCTTTCAGTTTGTGGAATGCATAACTTCCCACAATGATACAAGAGTCGGTCCTTTACATGACAATCCAATTCTTCTACTCATTTGCCTTGACTTAAATTGCATATACATCTTTAAAGTCTATATCTTGATCATATTGTTCAATGTAACTCTCTTGTAACACAGAATTATGCTTAAGTATAGTAGATGCATTTATAATGGGTCTAGATAATATATCTGCAACTTTATTATGTATGCCCTTTTTATTGCTGCAACTTAGTTTAGGAGTGTAGATATTGAAGTGGTTGATGATCAGTATATATTACTGTCTCTTTGCCCATTAAGTAATGTTTCCACATTTTCACACTCTGTACTAATGCATGCAATTCTTTATCATATGTAGGATAGTTAACTACTACATAATTAAATGTCTCAGAATGATAACATATGGGTTTACCGTGCTGTGTCAACACTGCTCCTATGGCATAGTCATTGGCATCTGTTTGGATCTCAAATGGTTTTTGAAGATCAGGTAGTGCTAGTACAGGTGTTGTACTAATCTTTTCTTTCAAGGTGTCAAAGGCTTTATGTTGTTTGCCTCCCCACTGAAACATCTTGTTCAATCCTGTTAAAGCATGTAAGGGAGCTGCAATTGAGGAAAAATTAGAAATGAACTTTCTCCAATATTGTGCTGCTCCTAAGAAGCTTCTAACTTCTGTAGAAGATTTGGGTTTAGGCCAGTTCACAATGACTGCCACTTTAGAGGGATTTATCTTCAATTCACCACCACCTACTATATGACCAAAATAATTCAGAGATGTTTTGCCAAATTCACATTTTGAGAGTTTAACATAAAGTTTTTCTCTTTTCAAAACATCTAGTGTCTGCTTAACATGCTTTAAGTGTTCTACCCACGTTTTGCTAAATATCAGAATGTCATCCAGATAAACAATTACAAAATCATTAAGAAAAGGTTTGAGTACATCATTCATTAATCTCATGAAAATAGCAGGAGCATTAGTTAAGCCAAAAGGCATAACCAGCCACTCATACAACCCCTGCTTTGTTTTGAAAAGCAGTCTTCCATGCATCTTGTTCTGCGACTCTGACCTAATGGTATCCACTATGCAAGTCTAGCTTGGATAAATAAACAACTTCTTTCAATTGATCTAAAAGATCATTGATGCGAGGAAGGGGATAACGATTTTTTATTGTTATCTTATTCAGTGCTCGGTAATCAATGCACATTCTCCACGAGCCATCTTTCTTTCTCACCAAAACAATTGGTGACCCACATGGTGATGTGCTAGGTCTGATGAACCCTTCTCGAGCAACTCCTGCACCTGCGTCTTGATTTCTGCATTCTCTAAAGCGAACAACCTCTTATACCTGTAGCTGCAATAGTTGTTTCATCTCTTGAGTCTAACCCCAAATCTTTCTGAATTGCTGAAGCAGTCTTCTTCTTCTTTCCCTCGAACTTCTTAGGTCTCAGCTCCAAATGCAGAATCCAGCAGTGCTCATCATCATGCCCATTCTTTTTACAGTAAGTGCATGAAGCCTTTCTTTTCTGTACAGTGTTAGCCTTCCTTGCTTTCCATTTCTGCTTTCTTTTCTCCTTATTCTTGCTTGCAGTGGGTTGGGAGGATCCCCCAACTTCTAGAATTCCATTCTTTCCTCTGGCTTCTAGATGAGTAACTTGTACAGATACCTCATCTATACTAGTGGGATTAAACATGAGGATAGTGTGCCTCATGTAGCTATGTAGACCACCAATGTACTTCAATAGAGTCTTAGGTGAGTCTAATGAGATTCATAGAATCAATGCTCTCTTTCTAAATTCTTGAGTGTACCCCTGTACACTTTTCCCTTTCAACTGTCGAAGAGTTTTCCAGCTCATCATGGCTTGCTGCATGTAGGCCAATGGATAGAGCTGCTTTTTTATTGCAAAAACAAATTCACTCCAGACAGAGATAGTCTTACCATGTCTTTTCATATAAGCTTGGGTCCTACCTTCCCACCAAACCAAGGCAGTACCTCCAAGGCGTAGGCTTGCCAGCTGAATCTTGCTCTTGTCTGAACCGATATTCTACACTCTACAATAAACATCAATTTGTCTAATCCAATTTTCCAGCTTTTATGCATTCAACTCTCCATCATATATAGGTAAATCAAATTTAACATCCAGTTTAATCAAAGATTCCTTCTTTTTATGTTCAGGGCTATTAGGAGGTGGGAGAAATATTTCTTCTTTTCCCTTGCCTTTTGAGTGGTCATGGAAGTGAGACTCATCTTCTCCTTTATCTTGTTTAGAGCCTGATGAATCTTCATCTTTGTGTTTTCTAAAATCCCTATACATTTCCTCTACCACGGACTTTATGGCTAGGAAACCATCTATGAATTGTGGGTCTAGCCCCATAGAACCTTCCTCTGACATTGTCTTCCAAGGATAGACTCTCCCAATTCCAAGATTAGTTTCAACCAACTCTCCTTCTCCTAATTTGAGCTTTGATCTAGTTAGCATTCAACAACTAAACCCAACACAAGCTTGTCTAACCTTAATAGGCTTGAGCTCTAATACCACTTGATCTAAAAATCACTCGTGAGTGATCTCAGTTAAATAATTAATGAATGAAGGTATTAAAGACTCGTGTGCTGGTGTGTGTCTATGTTATTTTAGGCAATGGTTCGATCAGATTGCAAAATACACAGACACTGGAAAATGGAAAACAGTAAGGGAAACACAATAAGCAAATACAAGAACACGGCACATTAATAAGGAGTTCACCCTATTCTCCAAGGCTACATCTCTGGTCCAGCTCTCAGTGGTGGCCTTCTTTTATTGTGTCTTTAAAGCAGAGATTTACAATGAAGAGCTCAACTTGAGTCTCCTGAAACAGATAATGCTTGGTAGGGTGGTTCTTGGATTCCCCAAGCCACTAGAGTGCATAGACTCTTTCCTTACCAAGTCTCGACCTCTCTGGTCTTCAATGGGATGAGTCCAATGTGGTGCTCAATTCCCGACAAATGTCCTCACAGGGATCACTTGAACCTCTCAAGCCTTTTGTCTGCTCGATGCTGCCTTACGCTGCAGGTCAGCCCGGATCTCTATTTCTTTTCTGCCACTTGCTTTACTGTCTCTCTTGTCTTTTTTTCCACTGTTCTCTTCTCTGATTCTTCCTTGTTCTATTTTCTGTCTGTTCATGGCCTAAAGCCAATCTGTTTTTGATTGTTCGCTTCCTCTTCCGCCGCTTCCGATCGCCTCCTGTTGTTCATTTGGAGTTCCCTGCCTCTGCGTCATCACCAACATCCCACAGGGAAGTGGCCACTTGTCCTCTCACGAACTGCGCCAGCTCTTCCTCAATGGTTCGGTATTTCAGTTACGTTGTGTAATGATTCATCTGCCAACTCAACAGTCAAATCGGACTTCATACTTTTATATGTCGTGGCTTAATTCCCCCGTCAAATCCAGTTTCCCATCGAGCGCAATCTCTGCCGTCAGATCTAGAGCCCCCAGATCCTACGGTATTCGCTCATATCGCACAGTTGACTTGCTCAGACGTTAGCCTGCGATGAGAGGTGGTTTTCTCTCTCATCCACTGGACACGAGTCGTGCAATGTATGGAATCGCTCGTTTTCTGCCAAATTTGCTTACCGCCCAATATGCCTCCGATATTCCGCCGGTTTTGGAGCGCGGGGCCCGCCTTTTGCTTTAGCACTTTCCCTACAGTCTCCCGGCTTCTTATGCAGCCGAGCACTTGGGGCCTTTCCATTTTTAGGGGTTTTTCCCAGTGATGCGTGATTAGCGCTAATCGCGCATCAGAAACGGCGTTTGTTTTCCGATCCGGACTTCCTAACTGCCAGTTTACATCCTGTGTGATCTCCATGGGCCTCGGTTAACGCACTTTGGACGAGGTCCTCGTCGTTCCTTGCTGGCTACAAACTACCACTATCCAGAGTTCTTCCTGATAGCTCTTTCTTCATAAATTTTTCAAGTCTGTCTGATTTGATACAGTCATAGAACTCTAATAATTTTCATGGATCCAATTCGGATCACTTTCACCCAGGTTAAAGAAGGAATTATATGGTCAAATATACTCTTAGGGCTTGGCATGCCCATATTGATAGGTACTTGCAGAAACAAATATTGAAGAGAGGAAGTGTTGATAGAAACATTTATGTAAGGGTTAAACACAATAGCTTGACGATTATTGAATTATATGTGGATGATATAATCTTTGGGAGCAATGGTGACAGGTTAAGCAAGAAGTTTGTAGCATATATATAGAGTGAGTTTGAGATGTCATTACTTGGTGAGTTGAAATTCTTCTTAGGAATTCAGATATCTCAAGAAGACAAGGGAATATTTATTTTTCAAACCAAATATATCAAGGAAATGTTGAAAAGGTTTCAATTGGAAGAAATTGTAAGCCAATCAGCACCCCAATAGTGACAGGTTGCAAGTTGAGCATGGATGACTTATCAAAGGGAGCAGGTCATAGAATATATAAATCTATTATTGGTATTATCTTGTACGTAACAGCTTACAAGCCAAATGTGTTGCAAACTGTTGGACAATACCAAAAGAATCCCATGTTGTTGCAGTAAAGAGAATCTTTTGATATCTCAAGGGGAAAACATACTTTGGCCTATGGTATCCAAAAGGGAATGAGGTAACTATTGATCTTACGTAGATGTTGATTGGGAAAGAAGTGTTGATGATCTAAAAAGCACCAGTGAATAAGCATTCTATCAAGGTGGTTTCCCGGTTTCATGGTTGAGCAAGAAGAAATATTCAGTGTCCTTATCCACAGCAGAAACAGAATACGTAGCAGCAATAGCTTGTTGTGCACAGGTCCTCTGAATGAAATAAATATTGCAGGATATTCAAGTGAAGTTTGATGAGCCCATTTCGATGTTTTACAATACACCAATGCCATAAGTATCTCCAAGAATCTTGTCATGCATTCCAAAACAAAACACATTCCAATCAAGTACCAATTTGTTAGAGAAAAGATTGCATAGAAGAACATAAAGGTGGAATATATTGGGACAAAGGGACAAATAGCTAACATCTTCACCAAACCACTACCACGTGAGACATTTGAGTATCTTCGACAAAAGCTTGGTATTCTCCTAATTTCACATCAAGATGCTTTCTATTCAGCCAAACAGGCAGAGGCAGGTTAGAGGTCCATAGAAGCATACTGATTCTCAAGGTGAGTCACCCTTTTCCATTGATGTCAAAGGGGGAGAGAACGCAGGTTAGGAAGATAAAAGGCATGGAATCAGGGGAGGCCATTATCACAGGGGGAGTACATGTGTTGCCATTAATGCAAAAGGGGGATATTGTTGATAGGTGGTTTTCATTGTTGTCAACCCAAGCATAACCAAGAGATTCCATTATTTCGTTGATCAATATGACATGGAAAATCATTTATTCTCGCATACATACCACCCTAAATGGATTCTCCTCGTCAAGATATTTCTGGTGGTATGTGGCATGCCTCGTAGTTCTTCATGATTTGAGAGATATTTGTGTTTGAAGTTAAAGACCCCAAGAGTGGGTAAAACCCCCAAGGGATGGTGCCATGGAAATCTTTCACAAGTCATTAAATATTAACCATAAGGGATAATTATCATGTCTTGTGGAGCAATCATATTGTGAAGGGCATCAAAAAAACTTTGCACCTACAAGTGGTGTCCTTCATCAATTAAAAAAGGGGAGAAAACCAAATCTATTCACCAAAATCCTAACAACCTTCCTTGCTTGAGCTTCATGGCATGCAAAACTCAAAATCTATCTCCTAAGAATATTTCCAACGATCAAACTTTGGAAGCCCCTTCTATTCAAAAGATCATCTATAAAAGGAGGCCTAAAACTCACCTCAAAAGAATGCACTTCAAATGAATGACCCTTTGTGAATAATCTTTGTAGTTTTATTTGAACCCTGTGCAAGGAAAGATAGATCCCTAGATATGGTTTCGTTGGTGAAGTTTGTTTGGAAATTTGAGATTCACTTATAGGAATACTTCTTCAAGAAGATTGAATTATTTTTCGGGAATATCCTCATCTAGTCCAACATATTCAATTCAGAGTTTTTGCATGGTAACCTTTTTGTTTTATTTTGGGTTCTCTTGAGATCAGGCTTATGTTAGGATAGCATCTCTGTGAAACCAGTGAATGATTACATAGCCTCAGTTCATCTTCGGACTTTAGTTTGGAATTCCATTGGGTTTAATTGATGTTGGGTTACATTCAGTGCAACAACCCTCTAGGGCATCTATTCTGAAGCAAACAAAAACATTATCACTCATATATTGTAGTGAAAGGGAATTTTGGATGAAAGTTTTTTTTTTTTTTGGTTGGGATTCACTTTGGAATATTTCTTTTGTAGGTGGATATGGGTAGCAAAGAAGGGGATCAATTATGAAGCAATTGGAATTCTCCTTGTAGATCTTGACCCTCCTTAGGGAATTTCCTTGAACAGTACCTACAACATCCAATTCTGAGCATACATCTAGGGCAGCCAAGGTCACTTGTCAAGACAATCATCACTCCAAGCATTGAAAGGCCTAACCATTGATCTTCAAAGGGTTATTTAGAAGCAATTCATATCTCCACCTTGGTTTAGACTTGCAATCCATAGTGATAACATTATCCACCTCCAAATTGAGGACTAAAATCATTTAATGCAATTTTTTGCCTATACTCAATGAAGTTGTGGCCCTCAAAGATAAGGTTTTTGAAATTTAATACAAGTGCGTTTCTAAGGAACTGAAGCCAACTTGACTAAATTATATATAAATATTGTTGAAGTTGATATGAAAGGTTTGTTGATCCAAAATTTAATTATCTAACAGCCACCATGATCAAAAGTGCAGAGATTACTAGTTTTAAGGTGATACTGTTTGATCTATTTTAGATAAGATTTAGAGATATGTGCTTATGTTCTAAAATAAGTAATGTTGTTCTCCTTACCTGGTGGATCGCCTCTAAGAAAATAATAGTGCAGGATATAGTTTCCAAGTTGTTAAGGTCTATTAGTAGACAATAAGGGTTTCTCCAAGCACACAATAGTGAAGTTCTTGTTCTTTATCATTATCACAGTTAGCAGTAGTGTATGTCATCATTTCTTGCAACAGTTATTAAAAGACCTTGGATCCTTTTAGGGTATCAATTTTTTTTATCATCAAGGGAAAAGAAGTAAGAGCAGTTTCATCATCTACTACGATAGTAAGGCACTCAATGTTTCATCATCAGCAATTCAGAGACACTTTACATCATACAATTGTAAATTTAGAGTCCTGTAAAATTGTGTAAAGGCATCATTATACAGGGAATTGTGGAAATCATTTGGTCCTAGGGCTTGTTGGGAAAAGGGTTTAGGTCCTAAGGTTGTTTGGTCAGTTAAATAAAATTCATTGTATATCATTTTAAGTGGATCATTGTCCCTGGTACGAGATTCCACAATATTGTATTTTTTTTTGTCTTTTTCAAGATGGTAGGGTGGTTTTAGGCAAGTGATTAAAGTCACCTTCAAGTTGGAGCCTAAAAACACTTCAGGATGGTAGAGGTCTTACTAGGGAAAGTTGGATCTTTCTAGGGTTTTGAAGCATCCTTTCAGTTGATTGTTGATAAAACGTGGGGCATTGGGGCGTCCTTCTAGTGGGAGCTGGAGAAGACTTCTTTTCTAGAGTTCTAGGAATTTGTATATTTCTTTTCAATTGGAGCTGAATATTAAAATAACTTATTAGAAAATTGTTCAGTGGTTTTTGGCTTGAAGGGAGTTTTCCACCTAAAAATATTTGTGTTCACTATCTATTGTTTATTTATAGTTTTTAAATACTATTGAAGAATAACTAATGCTCTGAAAAGATTAATAAGTTACTAATTTCTAAGAAATATTGATTCACCCCCCTCTCAGTATTTCCAACACTACTCAAGGTTGTGGATAAAATGGGGCCAAATCCTAGTGAACCAATGATAAGTTAGACCTGAACAATGAAAATGGCATATAAGGGGCTTATAATGTGACATGGAAATTTTCAAGTATGTTGTAAGGAAGAATGAACACACAATTTCAATCTATGTTTTCGAAGTATTTCTCCTCCTATAAACCTAAGGCCTTAAGGGAGATCCGATTGGAATAGGGCTAAGGATTAATCCCCTGGTAAGTTAAGAGAACATATTCACACTCAATATCATTCAATCTTCCAAATCACCCCTTTATCCATACTGAATTCCCAAAACAAAAGGTATAAGCACTCGATTGTAAAATGATCAAAGAACATGTTTAGTAGTAGCCCACCTTCATTTAAAAGGAATCTCAGATGGTGAAAGGTGCATGTCTAATGTAGATGACATATGCATATAGCATGTCATCATCAAGAATTGAATTTCAGGTACTGTTGGTTGGTTGGTTGTCCAATGCAGAAGAAAAGTTTTCTCCTACACGGTTACCCATTTTGATAGGTAATAGGCCCTACCTCCTTAGACAAGCCACTGGATTACAAAAGAAATAAGGTGTCTTTGAAAATTTCCAAGTCTTATTGCACCAACTAGAAATTTATTCTTCTAATTGTTAATCATGCATTTTATTTGGTGAAGAAAATAACGAATAAATCACACTACAATGTTCACTAATAAAAAACACTACAGAAAATAAAATGTTGGAAACTAAGAAATATAGAGCATGCACACAAAAAAAATTGACATAGTTATTTTTGGACAAATGTCACTGGAAAAACCCAAGGTGGGAAACCAAGTGCAATAGTTAGGGGTTTTTATTATGTAGCAGTGAAATTTTGAGTACAATTGAGTAGATGTCAAATTGGCAATATTTCTTAAGAGAAATAATGGAAAAAATATCTGAGGGAAATAATCCTTCTCCACAAGCAATCCGAGCCCAATTTGACAACTCAAACTCAGTTATCCAAGCCCCCTATGCAGGCTTTTGTACAACCTGTACCTCGCACTACCCGGATATTCTGTTTCTCAAGTCGTTCTACCTATTATGACTCAAGAAGTGTCTCTCCTACCCTTTTGGAAATATTCCTAACCTCTGGAATTTGAAATGAGCTCCACTCCAACCAAATCGAACTACCTTCTTGAAGCTACTACGCAATCCCTATGAAGCCTTCTAGAGAAATAACTTGGTCTCCTCTCACTACCTCTACCCAACTAGAAACTCCTCTAGTATCATTGTCTTTGCTACCTCTCACAGTTGTGTCCCCTCTAGATCGAACTCTTCTTCCCTGTTCTGCTGCTACAACTAGATAGCTTGAGCTGTTAAGGCAATCGCTACTCTGGCTTGTTTTTCCTCAACCCCCTCGACCTCCACTTATAATCTCCAACTCAGTCTTCAATGACTATGGTTAAATCATTATCGATGGTTGAGATCATATCTAAATTGATTTGTGCGAGTTTCTAGAGAATTCTCACCTTTCTCAATTAATTCCTATTAATTAACCAGTATTCCTAAGTTAAACTTAGGAAAATTTTAAATGATTTTCAATTATTTTAATTGAGTTATCTCTAGGTGGAATTTCCAGAACGATTTATGGGTTTTGGAAATCTCATGTGTTTTAACCTCTCCATAAAGATTGAGACTATAACACCATATGATGCTACAAAAACTAATACTTCCTCTTAGCTAGGAAGGTGTTCTAGTGCTACACTACTACAACACCCTGTCTCTCCATCATCCTCCTATGCATGTTGTTGATGTATGAAAAATTTAGTTTCCTGTCATTGTCCATCAACCACTACGATAACTCTGAAAATGTTTCATTTGTGTTGTTTCTAACACTACATTGTACCACTTGTACTACTACCAACTTTTCCAATGTACTGCAACCCAACTAACACTCCCTCTCACTATTATTTTTGTTGCAACTGAGAATTGTTTGAATCAATTGTGTCTTTGTGCTGCAACTATCTCCTGAATCTCTGATTTCTACTAGCCTCTTCACTGTCCACTGGGAAATTTGTGTTGTTGTTGACTATGCAATGTGCCTCTTGCACCGCTATCAACATTGCTCTTCTCTCCTCAGCATCTGACTGCAACTAGTCTAAAAATATCACTATGGAACTGACTGCACCAGAGCCTAAAATTGATCCTCCTGCTACTAAATATTGTGGTCCCCTGTAACAAGGGTACTAATCCATTGAGGTGTAAACTGCAACTGTTTCTCCTCTATGGACCTTGCCTAACTCTACTCAACTCTGGAGTCTAGAACTCAATGTATCCCCACCTCTCTCCTAGAGGTATAGTTGCATACAAAGCAAAATATTTCTCTAACCTAGAGGAAATATTGTCGATCTTTGTGAATGTTTCCACCCAATCCTACTTCTCCTTCTTTTCCTTCTTCCTCTGAGGACACTGGATATTGTAGTGGCCAAACTCACTACACTTGAAGAACTTGCTTTTGGACAGATCCTTCTCTTTCTTATTCTCTCTCTATGAGCCTTTTCTCTGACTTGGACCTTTTTCTTTCCCTTTTGATGCAAGGGCTACATTTTCCTCCTCATCTACACCCTTCGATCCTTTTCTGAAAACTGTCACTGATGGACTTATTTACTAATCTTGCCTCATATCCCCTTGTTTAGATCTTCCAATATCTGGTCCCATCCAGCAAACTGATTTCGTCCCAAAATTCCCTAGACTAAGGTATCCCACTCCTCGGTGACATTGTTCAGGGCCAAACCCACAAGTTATGTAGGTGGAGGTGACTCTCCTATGGTTGTAAGCTCATCTTGGATGTCTTGAATTCTAGTGATATAGGGGTGATGCCTCCACTCTTCTGTATTCGAATACTCCTCAACTTTTCCTTCAAGAATATCTTCTATGGAAATAGCATCCCACATTTCCTTGGCCATATTCTTGGCCAATAAGTGTGAGACTATATGAAATAGAACTCCATCAAGAATCATCCACTTCACCTTGGCCATATCTTTATTGCAATTCCCTAGCTAATGTAGATTTTTAGGTATGGTAACAATGTCTTTTATGTACTGCTTCAGACCATATTCGTCTAGCAGGAATGCCATCCTCACCTTCCAAATACAATATTTTAATGCACCCTCTCATTTTTCCTCATCACGGAGTCCTGCTGAATCCATCACTGCAAAGACTCACCCTAGGACGAAAATCTCCCTATTTCACCTACTTAGTTGTTAGCACTGCTATTCACACTCCTTCCTGGAGTGAGAAAAGCTTACTATTGATTTTTCCTACTGCAACGAGAAACTTTTAGATTTCTAAAAATAAAACCCTCTAAGAGAAATTCCCTCTATGTTTGTAATTTCTCTTCCAACTGGCACAAAATTTGTTGCTGCAAACCCTTTGTGCCCATATCAAGATTCTTTTCTGTGAAATATTGAGTTGTTGCTACATTTTCTTACTAGAATCACTACCTAGAAAAATCGACCCTTCCTGCACTCCGCAGTTGGAAATTTGACCCCCTGTCCAGCAATTCACAGTGCTTGGTTAGGCACTGCGCAGGCCCTGGAAAAATTTGTACTGTTTCTCCCTATAAATAGAAAAATTCTCCTTCTTCATCTTTGGGCCTATGCTTCTTCAAACATGCTCTAATACCATGTGAAAAATTCAAAGTCTTATTGTAGCAAATGGAAATTTATTCTTCTAACTATTAATTATACAGTTTATTTGCTACGACAAATAATAAATAAATCACACTACAATATTTACCAATAAAGAACATTGTAGAAAATAAAATGTTGGAAATTGAGAAATATAAACCGCACACACAAAAAAATTGACATAGTTACTGTTGAACAAATGTCCCCGAAAAAACCCAATGTGGGAAAATCGGTGCAGTAGCTAAGGGTTTTTATTATTATGCAGTAGTGAAATTCTGAGCATAATGAAATAGATGCCAAACTAGCGATCTTTCTTGAGAGAAAAATATAAAAAATATCTAGGGAGTTTACTGTCCTCCACAAAAAATCCTAGTTAAATATGACAATTCAAACTCAGTTATACATGCCCCCTATGCAGGCTTTTGTGTTTCCTCTGTGCAACTTGTAACCTGCACTACCTAAATATTTTGTTGCTCAAGTCTTTCTGCTTGTTGCTAACTCAGGAAGTGTATCTCCTGCCCTTTAGGAAATCTTCCTGGCCTCTGGAATCTGAAACAACCTCCACTCCCGCCAAATTGAACTACCTTCTTGAGGCTATTGCACATTCCCTACATAGCCTCCTAGAGAAATAACTCAGCCTCCTCTCACTACCTCTCCGAAACTAGAAAATCCTCTAGAATCATTGTCTCTACTCCCTCACACACCTATGTCCCTTCCAGTTTGAACTCTTCTTCCCTTCTCTGTTGTTGCAACTGGATAGCTCGATCTTTTGAGGAACTCATTTCTCTGGATTGTTTCTCCCCAACCCCATTGACCTCCTCTTATAATCTCCAGTTGAGTCTTCAATGACCATGATTAAATTGTTATCAATGGTTGAGGTCATCTCTGAGTTGATCTGTGTGAGTTTCTAGAGAATTCTCACCTTTCTCAATTAATTCCTATTAATTAACCAATTTTCCTAACATAGACTTAAGAAAAATTTAAATGATGGTCAATTAATTTAATTGAGTTGTCTCTAGGTGTAATTTCCATAAACTATTTATGGGTTTTGGATATATCCTTTATTTTATCCTCTCCACAAAGTTTGAGGCCAGAACACCATCTTGTGCTACAAAAACTAATAGTGTTAGATACTTAACACCCCATTGATTAAACCAGAATGAAAAGGAATTTTATATTGTAAGAAACTATACATACAATGAAAGACTTAGTTGTGATTATGACTATGGTTAACTCACATTAACTCATTGACTAACCAGTTCAAGGAGAGCATTGGTTTTTATACATAATTTTATCTATCTAAATTAACCAAAGAAGTTGATGAAAAAACGTGAGAATCCTGCTATTCCATCATGTCACATCAACTTTCCAAAATATAAAAAAAGAAAAACAGGGACACACTGGCTTAATCAATTATATGACAAGTGGCAGTTGAGTTGTTCATTCTTTGTTGGAAACCTTGAACAATACTGAGAGGGGAGGTGAATCAATATTGTGCACTATGATCAATTTTACCATTTTTTTCCTTTTCTTACAAATCCTCATTCATTCACTTATTAGCATCACATCATAATGTAATCTATTAGTAGCACATTAGCATATCATATAAAGATATAAACATGTGAACAAATAACCATGAGAAGCAACACATCAACATGCACACATAGAGACACCAGATGTAAAGTGGAAACCCAAAGGGAGAAAACCATTTTTAAATGTTTTGATTCAATCTTCTATTATTATAAAATTCTTCTTTTACATAGTCACTAGCCACCACCAATGTGCAAGACACAACTTGTTAACCATACGAGCCACTAATCGCTCCAGGACACTACATGTACGAACCTTGCATACCACCACCTGCTAGAAGCCACCACTCCCAATAAGTCTCACCCAACCACAATTGGATGGAATCCATGACTCCCAAATTCTCAATCCATTACCCAAAGGATGTCACTACACCCTATCACACCAAGCCACTATTTGCCTAACTGAAGGCCACAACCTTCAAGCTCCTTTATGGACCATGTTTCATAATGTTTCATATTAGATCCATGATCTCTACAATCAAAATCTTGTGAGCCTCATTTAATCCATTTTCATATTGGACTTGCAATATCAATCTTCCCATACTTCAAAAATTGAATACATGCCCTCCAATACAATATCTACATTGAAAACTCAATCAATACATCATCTCACACAACAATCTTCTCATCAAACTCAAATCCAGTAACAACATTCAATAATAATCTAAAAATCACATTCAACCATCACTAACATACACTAGAAACCACACAAAACTCATAAAATGATGCTCCAACTACAATCTCTCCAATAGAACCCCTGCAACATAAACACATCAATAATTTGATCTGTAATCTACAATATCTATAGCAATAGCTTCAAAAATACTGCAATCTCCATATCAGTAGCAACTTGCATCAATGTAATTTGCATCACAAGTATGCTATACATGTAGCTACACTATAGCTCCATCATCCTCTGACATGAGCTCCAAATCTGATCTCTGATCTACCCACTATCTTTGCAATATTGTAGCTCGCATTCTCTCTTCATCCAATTTAACTATTCTATTGCAGACTCTGGCCTTTTCACCAGTGATGAAAGATACAATCAATACATAACACCAATCCTTATAATTTTTTACTTTATCACCTTCTAGAATGGAGACTAACTCAAGCCAACTCTATCCAGCAAATACCATGTACAAATACCCTGGAAAATGCCCTAGAATTCACTGGAGATGTAGGAAATTCCACTCAGAAGCAGTTACAAAATTTCTCCATTCAGGGAGTGCGTTATAACGCAAGTGACAAGCCTACTAGGGTGAGTTATAAGACAAATTGTCCTATTATGACCTGTGTTACCTTGTTTTTCTACCCAAAACTCAATCAAATTACTCCAAGTCTTCCAGAACTTGTTTGTTTTCCTTTGCAAGCTTCCCCAAAACCTATAGACCATCTACAATCATTAGAAACACCTCAATAACATGCAATAAACCTCTAATAATTATGACAAAGTCTCCTAGCTTGTTGACATCAATGCCAACACATTCAACTCCTTAATTAACCCCTCAGGTAGACATCATAGGTTGAATTCCAATAACAGTTGACTCCATAGCTGACTCCTTAGGCAAAGATCCTAGGTTGACATCCAAGTTGAAATCAATGCCAAAACCATGAGACAACATGCCCAACATTCTTTTATAAGTTCCTATTCACCATTGTAATTTTATTGTGTGAGTAGATTCGTTGTTTGACTACTTAATTGATCCACAGGCAATAGTTTCTCGACTTATTGATGTGATGTTACAGTTGGGTCGGAGTTACAACACTCTTCCTAAGAGTTGCAACAACAATCTTGTGTGATTTGCAATGATATCAATGTAGTGTGAATCACAACAATGCTGAGAATTACAACAAATGAGAAGTGAGAGTGTACAACAACATGAAGTTGAGAGTTGCAGTGAACGGGAATTTAGAGTCATAGTAATGGGGAGTTACAATGATGGTGACAACAACCTATAGTTGTAACATGAGTGGCAAAAGCTCAAATTTTTAGCAATTTTACTCAATCAGAGAGTTGCAATAGCTTGCACTTGGGAATTGCAGCACCTATGTCCTCATGGAGAGTTGTAATAATTGTTGAGAAAGTTACAACACCTGCACTTGGAAAGTACTTGCCCAGTCTTGTTCTTGTATACCACTGTTAGTACATAAAGTTAGTAATCTCTTGAAAATGCATATAATAAGTATTGAAATGTCATATTAAGAGGATTATTATACCTTGACCAAAAATCTATCATTGTGGATTAAAAAGGTACAAAGATGAGATGGAAACAAAAAAAGTTACGCAAAAAGGTATTGAATGGGTGCCAAAAATATGTCATTTTGATCACCCATCAATATTACTCTAAGTTGTTATTATTTTCCTTGTGCCATTGTGGATCATAGTCTTCCTTTAGGTAAGTGCCATAACTCTCAAGTTGAGTTGTATTTCTAGATACCTAGGTAGGTGTAGTGTGTCCATGTCACAAATCATCATAACACCTTTCATATTCCTCGTTATTTCCAAAAAGTCATTTCATGTTACTACTCATAGTTGAATTATTATAGGGCATATAAAGGTTTCTACTTGATAATCCCATGTATGAAAGCCTCATCCTAAAAGTTATGAGCTCAAGGTTGATGCCACTAAAACTAGAAAGCCAAATTATAAAGTTTGAGCTATGCCACCTTGCAAAATTCATAATGACCCAAGTGTCATGCTTAACAATGCATATCTAAAGAAAGGGACCAATCAAATAAAGAAAAAGGAAAGAAAGGGATAGTAAAAGAAAAATATTAAGGAATGATAACTCAATGTTGAGTGTTCCCTCTATTTAAAGCCATTCACATGGATGAATATCTTTGAAAGACTTTATGTGGCTATGAGATTCAAGCCACGAAATTACCCTCCCTTATCATCATATCCATCATATCACATACTCCTAACTTAGTGCCATAGGAAATGCTTCTTGTCTTACGATTTGTCACATGTAATAGACGTTGATGTTGTCCCCGTCATGGTTAAACTTGGAAAATTGTAGAAATTCAATGAGTTATAGAGAATTAAAAACATGATGTTTTCGTTTCTTCGCCTAAAGAAACTTACGTTGAGCGATGACTAATCTTTATATTGCATTGGGATTTTTTTACTAACCTCAAATTTTGTGTGCCCGCATTGGGACTTGTGTACTTGCATCAAGATCCATGATTGCTTTTGGATCTATGACTACCTAGAGCATTGTGTACCTTGCCTACGTTGTTGTGATTATCTCAGGCTTTGTGGCAAGCTACACACAAACCCTTGGATGATACACGTGTTGCATTATCACTCATTTAAAGGCTTTAATTTCTTTGTGTTCACCATTTGACCAAGGTTGTCACACTTAAGGACCACACATTCCTATTTTCCAATCATTTTTCATCGTTTATGTATGATGTTGGATGATTTTGAGAAAAAAATCACCTTGGGAGATCTGTAGCTCACACTAGTGGGGGATTTGAGAACTTCATGGAGCATTTTATGAGGTGACCCTCCTATTTCCTTATATCCACATGTGTGGAGAATGTATTGAGAATTTTGAGTCTATCTTGTATTATTTTGATGAAGTTGAGTCACCTAGATGAGAAAAGTAGTTGTATTTTGACTATGCCTATCTTTCTTTTCAGGGTGTCTAGTTTTTAGAAGCATCTATTATCTCCTATTGTAAAAGTGTTGTTAGTCCACCATTTTATATTGTTTTTGACTATATCCTCCTTGATTTGTTTGATGATATTAGGTTTTCAAGCATAGATCTAGGATTTATTAGAGATCTAATGCTATTTTATTGTAGTTGTTGAGAGCTTCATTTATAAATAAGAGACTCTTCCTCATTGTAAAAGTGTTGGAATCTATTAGAATAAAATTTGTTTCTCCTGCCTCTCGTCTAAGGCCTTGTGTGATGGATGATCAACCTTCTAGAAATGTAGGAAATATTCTTGGAGCAAAATAGTGATTTTTGTTTGTAGGTTTCAACATGTCAAAGACAATTTGGGTGCCATAGAGAGATTTGCTATGTTGGAGAGGTAAGTTCTCTAGCTTTTGTTTCCTTTCACTTTTATTCCTTGTGAAAAAAGAAACATTCATCCCCTTTCAAGTAAAAACACTCCCTAGTTGAATTGGAGGTGATATGATTCTGGAACCCCTCTCTTCCAATTCTTGTAATAATTTGCTTTCTAGATCTAGGAATTGTAGCACATTGTTTTGACAGCCCTACTTATCCTCTACATCATTTGAAGAATCGCATCCTTAAGATGCACCTTGGCCACATAGAACAATCAAAGCAAGGCATTGGTTTTATTCCCCTCTCATCCAACCAAAACACCCCAAAAATAATATTTTTTCTTTTCTTGTATTTGTTTTGAAATATGTAATTTACTGCATAAAATTACCCTAAATCGGATTGCGTCCAGATCCATTCATACTTGAAAAATCATACATTTAATTTTACTCCCCTTTCCCAAACAAAATCGTTGAAATTTTCCTTCAAATCCTAGGTTGTTTTGCCTGATTTGGCCCTGGTTTGTGTTCATATTTGCAAAATAATGATTGGGAATTTAATTCTGGGTTACATCTGAATGTTTCATTGGTAAAAATCATAAAAATCAGATTTGGAATCATTTTATTTGACAAAGGAGCAAACTGTGTATCTTTTCTAGCTCAAAAGCCTAGATGATTTGCAGAGTTTGTGTCTCTTTCTCTTGCTAGTTGAATATTTTTAAAAGAGACTTTGAATTTATGTTATAAATCTGGAATTTACACCTTTAAATATCACTAACATAAATTTAGATTTAGATTTATGGACTCTATGGTTACAAACCATAGACATCTTGCATAATTTTCCCCACTTTAGCATTGTTTCACCTCTTGTAAATGGAATTGTTGAAGTTTATTATAAATCTGGCATTTATCTTGAAATAATACATTATATCAAGTTTGTAAGTCATCGTATATGTTTCATAGGAAAATATACTCTCTTTATTGCTCAAAATCCAAATTGATTTGCTTGATTAATGCTAGTTTGTCATTGTCACATCTTTCAAAGAAGGTTGTTTATTAGATGTTTCCTAAATATGATTTTTCTAAGTTGAATGCTACATAATCATGTTAAAAATTTTCCATTTATCTATTAATAACAAGTATGTTGAATTCCATTACTTCTCAAAGTCTACTTGCTTTAATTTAGCTTTGTGTTGTGGACCAGTTAAATATTTTAAGGCAATTGAAAATCTGATTTAAGTTGCTAATCCAAGAGCATTAATCATAGACATTAAATTAGACAATAATATAACTAAGCTCTTTATTGCTCCTATGTCACATTGTAGCACATTGAGATTAGTTAACCTTTGAGACGCCACTTTTGACTAGGACCATCCTTATTCTAAAGTGAAAAAGGAAAATCCATCGAGGTGTTAATGGTGGCTTACTTACACTACCCTTGGGATCTCATCCTTGTGATTAGGGATTTTACACCAAGTGAGAACCTTGGTGGTAACATTTTAGCATTGTTACTAGGGTAAAGTCCATTACCTCGAGTTTAGAGTACCTTAGATTTACATTTGATGAGCAATGAGTTAATTTTCAATCAACATTTAAGATCATATGAAAAATCCACAAGGTGAACCCTTTCCCAATAGATATTCCAAAAGAAAATCCTCTCAAGGCATGGTTCACTTGATCCAAGAACTATAAAATCATTACCACTGACAAATCAATAGGTCCCTAAACTTAAATAGCCTAGACACCCATGTTGTAGAAAATATCAATTGTTTCCTTGAGAGAAACCTACTCAAGTCGACCCAAGTCACAATGGATGATTGGATTCATGAAATTTATAAACCATTTGAATTCACCATCATCCAAGGAAATCCTCATGATGTGCCTGAAAATGCCATCAACAAGTTGCCTATATTCCAGGGGAATAATGTTGCTTTTTTCATAGATCATTGGAAGGCATTTAATATTGTGACCATGCACGACACCACACAGATATTTGCACGAATTATTTTCCCTCACACTCGAAGAGGATGTTTTAGATTGTTTCATAGCCTTTCCTACAAACAAAATTTGCATAGTGGCTCAAATGGAAAATGTATTTATGGAAAAGTGGGGAGAGAAAAAATAAAATAGATGTTCGTTTCTCTTAATACTACTAGGAGAAATGAGACAATCAAGGAATTCAACAAGATGTTCAACCAAATTGTTGATCAGTGGTTGTCATTGATGTCAACCCAAGCAGCACCAGGGGTTACCCCAATATTGCATGGGCATTTTGACTTGACAAATTACTATATTCTGAGTCAAGGGTCTTCTATATGGATTCTACTTGTCAATAAGTTTCCGTTGATATATGGCACGCCAAGTAATTCTTCACGTTTGAGAAATATTCATGTTTGAAGTTAGTAACCTCAGTTAGTGGGCTAAAATCCTACAGGGTTGTGGTATGGAACTCATAATTGGTTGTGGTCATTGAATAGTAAATAATTAATAAATAAATAAAAATCTCATAAAATCCCTCCAACGTTGACTTGTTGAGGACCCTCTCAACTCAAGACATCCATATAAATAATGACCATCATATCCTATTCTAGTAGGGATTTTGTAGCTTCAAATAGGTCATCGTCGAATTATCGTTATAACTTTTTATCTGCGAAACTTCAAAAGCTTATATTAAAACCCATTTGAGCGGAAATCTTGATGAACCACATGACCGAATTTAAGATCTTGGTTCTCTATATTTTCAGAGATATGATCTAAGGAAGTTAGGGTTTTGCAAGCTCCTGAATTCCATGTCAAACAGGAGATGATGGGAAAATCGTCATAACTTTCTCTCTGAGCATTGGATTCAAATTTCATAAAAAGTCACAGAAAGAGGCTGAAAGTAGTTTGTCGATTATCATTTTCAAGGCTTAAGGTTGCAACAGTGACACGTGTCACTTCATACAAGTTCGCTCTACTAAACCAGTCTATAATTAGGTCATAGTGGGAGATTGAGCATAACTCTTTCTTGAATAATCCACTCTTGATCTGACCTGTGGAGTTGGAAAGATGACTCAAAGGGATACCACAAGATGAAATTTCAGACCTTGGAGATCCGAAATTACATAGATACAACAGATTCAATATTTAGCTCCTAGAAGGCAAGAAAAAGCATGCATTCAAGGATCATTGTAGTAAGGACCACACATCAACAGTCAAGGGTAAGTCTCCTGTAGAAAGGTATGTATGATTAGTTTATAAATTTGAATTTTGAGTATCATCTCTTAAATATGTTTTTGCAGGACAACGTAAGTATATACAGGGTCTCGATTATATCTCTATGTCTCTATATGTCACAGTTAGTTTTAATACCACATTTTGAATGTCCTATTCTTGATACTACACATTTGATGCTACACCAAGTCTGGTAAATCTATATGATGTTGTAAGTTCATGTTACTTGTCTTCTCATAGTTGATAGAATGGTCTATGTTGTTGTACTCAGAACTTGGTTCATCACAAGTCTAGGGTTTGTCATCAGTTTCTATTGTATATATCTTTAGATCATTTTTGGATATAGTCTTGCTTAAAGTCTAGGCCTATTTCAAGAGTGGGAGTCTTTGTCTACTACTGCAACAAGTAAACAGCAAAAGTGACAATCACACTTCAGGTAAGCATTGTAATTTTAATTTCTATTTATTCATTATTATGCACTTACATGTGTTTTGCAGGCACAGGTAAGTTGAAGGGTATTTTGTTTTGTTTTGGGATTGGTTTCGTCGGACAAATTTTGCATGCAGGTAGAAGAAGATTCAAGTACAAATTCAAGCAATAAATTCAAGATCATAAGTATCAAATCAAAGGAATCATTGCAGCAGGACATCCTTTCAAGACATGACAGCCATCTGTATATTGTGAAGAAGTGTCAAGGCCAAGAGTCATCATTGTAAAGTTGTAAAAGAGTCATTTGTGAAAATGTCATCATTGGAAGAGTCATTATTTTAAAAGAGTCAATCTGCCTAGAGTCGAAAAGGCATTATTGGGAGGTATAGGAGTCTCTGTTGGGATGATGTCATGGTTGGGTTGCAGGTCATAGCGTGATTGGGTGTTCGGTCAAAATCATTTTAAATCATATTGTATTGTGGATCGTTGTCCCTGGTATGGATATCCACACTCTTGTCTCATTTCAGTCATTATAGGGTGGAAGTGAGGTGCTAGGCTAGTGCATGAAGTCGCCTACAGGATGGAGCCTGTGAACACTTCAGGGTGGTAGGTTGGTCTAGGATGTTGGGGCATCCATTCAGTTGGATACTGAAGAAACCAGAGCATTGGGGTGTCCTTCTAGTGGGAGCTGGAGAAGAATGTTTTTCTAGAATTCTAGGAAGTTGTTGCTTTCATTTCAGTTGGGGCTAAAGATTAAAGAATTTATTAGAAAAGCATCCAGTGGTTTTTGACCCGGAGGGGGTTTTCCACCTAAAAATCTTGTTTCTACTGTGTTTTTTTATTTACTATTATTATCTCATAAACATTAATAATAATTGAAGATTAATTAATGCTCTGAAAAGATTTAAAAGTGTTAATTTCTAAGGAATATTGATTAACCCGCACCCCCCCCCCCCAAAGTATTTCCAGCACAAATTATCAAAAAAATCAACCCAAACATCAAACCCCTAGAATCAACTATCCTCTTTTACCATCTTGATGGATTTGAGGGGGAGTTAGACTTTCAATTAAGACAATAGGATCCCCAAACCCTTGGAGTTTCTCAGGAAGCAATAGTTAAAATTAAGAAGAGTGTAGTCGATAGGGAAATGAACCAATTTCATCTAGAGCTCATGTAGTTCAAAGTGATCCTAAGAATGTGGTAGTAAATATTTCTAATCTAACCCATGAATAGTTGAAAACCATAACCAAAGCCTTAAAGCAAATGGAAGCCAACTTTATGCAATAGAAAACATTGTTATAAAATAGTGTTAAAATTGGAAACTAGGGCCAAACTCCATGTGGGTTACCTCATTTATGGTAGCTGATATTTTTCTTAGATTCCTCTTGTCGAGAGGTGTAGGATTGATCTAAAGATCATCTAATTACGACAAGTATTTATGGAGATATGAATTCAGTTGTATTTACTTGACAAATTGTCAAGGTCGGCCAACAGTTAAATGTGTGGCACACATGCCCAGTGAATCATATAAATACAAGAGAGGTTGATTCATTTTCCAGTCATCTCATCTCCACATCTCTTCTCTCTCCTAGTCCCTTGGGTATGCATAGGAGGAAGAAGACTCTCTCACATGGGAAGAAGAAAGAGGACGCAGTTAGGGTAGAAAGTTGTGACGTGGAAGAAGGAGGACGCAGGAAGGTACATAAACATGTTTTGAGTGCTAGAGGACTACGTTTAACAGCGTATAGGCTCCCTTGACTGCAGATTTGTGTGGGGAGTCTCTCTCTTGCTAGCCGCAATTCAAATCAGCCTTGTTGACCTCTATTTGACCACTATTTTGGGGCAGCGTTGACTTGTTAGGGCTAACTGCAGGAGCTGATATATTGATTGTTGTTTTGACCATGTTTTGAGGATTGTTTTGGGCTGCTACTTATTGTTGTTGCAGACTGGGTTCTTAAATTTGACTAGAAGTCAATTCGGGGCTGTTTGACCAAGTTTGACTTTGCTGATCTAGGGTTTGTTGTTGTTGATATAAAATTGCAAAATTCTGATTTTGTATTGTTTCTCTCTGCTGAACTATTGAAGATAAAAGAAGATTTGATCAAAGGGTTTCCTCGCATTAGGGTTTGTCCCTGGCTAGCCGCCACATCTTGTGTCTCTTGTCTTGGCTTGTTTTTTGTCGATCGTTTAATGTTCTATCTGCACTTTACTTAATGTATATATGATTGCTAATCTATGGCTAATAAGAAGAAAAAGAAGTAAATTTCTCTAAGCATAGAACATACCATAATTTAACATGGTATCAGAGCTGAGGTGAAGACAAAGCCTAAGCAAGAGCAAGAGCAAGAGGAATCACGGAAGGTTGTTGAAGCAATCTTAAAGAAGTCATGGGGTCCTCAGCACACTTCCTTGCTGAAGACAAACTCCGTGAGAAGTCTGACTATCACGGATGGAAGATGTCTCTCGATCTAACATTGGAAGAGCAGGAAGTGTTGGACCATGTGAGAGGCACTATTGTTGTGCCTCCATCAAATGCATCCACTGCTACTAGAAGCAAGTGGACCAGGGAGAAGTCAAATAAAGGAAGATCATCCGGGACCCTATCGACAAGCGCCTGGTGGCCTATGTTTCCAAGCTGCCACCTCCAAGGAAATCTACGATAGACTGGTGAGTTTATTTAAAGTTAATGATGCAAATCAAGTTTTGTTCCTTATGAATAAACTAAAGGAAATTAAGAAGGGCAAAGATGAGAGTATGCAAGCATATTTCTTAAGGATCACTGAGATCAAGAATGATCTCCTATCTATTAGGGAAGTAGTTCCTGACAGGGAAATGACACTCACAACTCTTGGAGGACTGCCAGATGAATGGTATATATTCAAGACTACTCTTCTCAACAATATGTAATTCCTGGATTTGAGGAATTGATGGCAAGATGCATTCAAGAAGAAACAAGGATGGAAGAGCAAGAAATGTCTGCACTTAAAGGCCATCCCTCTACTTTTTCTTCTCATGCTAAAAGAAGAAACAATTCTGGGGCTAAATCCAAAGGAAAGGCTGGACCAAAAGGTGGAAGAAAAGGTCGATGTTACAATTGCAACAAAATGGGCCACTATCCGAGGAAGTGCCCTGATGGAAGGGACTCACACCATGACAATGATCAAAATCACTCTCAAGGCAATCAAAGGAATGGCAAGTGCAATGGTAGAGGTAAAAGAAATGCCGAAAATCAAGAGGACAACCCTTCAAGAAGGCAAGGAACTCCAGGTATGAATCTTACGTTGTTAACAATAAGCAAGATGAATATTATCTACTAGTGGCCCTCTCTACTACTGCTCCCCCAGACTCGCTGGGAAATTGGCTTATTGATAGTGGTGCCTCAAGGAACTTCACTGGTTACAAAGAAGCTCTCTCTAATCTCATAGAGAAGGAGACCAACCTAGAAATTTTTCTTGGGGACAACTCAAAATATCCCGTGAAAGGCATAGGGAATGTCACTCTTCAATTGAATCAGGGAAATACAATTCATTTACAAGAAGTATTATATGTACCTAATCTCAAAAAGAACCTCATGTCCATTTCGGCAATGGAAGACAAAGGCTACAAGGTGGCCTTCATCGATGGCAAGGTACATGTATGGAAAAAGAACTTTAAAGATGCTTTCACTCTTGGGTTTCGAGTTGATTCATTATATCAAGTCGGAGGAAGTCCGTTGGGTGTCATGTCTTGTGACACATCTCTTCAGTCCGAACTATGGCATCAGAGGTTTGCTCACCTTCATTATAAATCTCTACCCGATGTGAGAAAAATGGTGACTAGGATGCCCGAGTTCAGATTAGAGAAAGAAGGTGTATGTCCAGGATGTGCTGAGGAAAGCTCAAAAGGGGACCATTCCCCTCAAGCCATAGCAAGACCTCTGATATATTGCAATTGGTTCACTCAGACATATCTGGTATGATGCTTGTGAACTCCTTGGGAGGATATTTATATTACCTCACTTTTATAGATGATTATTCTCACAAGACTTGGATATACTTCTTGAAAAAGAAGGATGAAGTGTTCTCCTGGTTTTGTCACTTCAAAGCCTTGATCGAGAATCAAACTGAAAATCAGATCAAGGTCTTAAGGACTGATAATGGGACTGAGTATGAATCCAATGAGTTTCATGACTTTTAAAAAGAGGCTGGCATTAAGAGGGAGACTACTACACCATATACTCCTGAGCAGAATAGTGTGGCAAAAAGGAAGAATCGTATAATTGTGGAAGTTGTCCGTGCTATGCTCCATGATCAAAGACTTATGAAGTTTCTATGGGCTGAAGCTACAAATACCGTTGTATATGTACAAAACTAATTCCCTCATCAAGAGTTGGGTTCCAAGACTCCCGAAGAGATGTTCATTGGTAAGAAACCTAACGTATCTCATTTTAGAATTTTTGGAAGTCATGTATATTTTCATGTGCCGAAGGAGAAAAGGAATAAATTGGGTGCATCTGGAAAGAAGGGAATCTTCATGGGCTATAGCGAAAATACTAAGGGCTATAGTATCTATGTGGTTGGTCAAAGGGAAGTCGAGATTAGCCATGAGGTCACCTTTGACGAAGATATGGCTCTTAGCAAAGTTGACAATCTTCCTACTATAAGGGGATCTAAAGAAGTTGACACTAGGGAACCGAAGGAAAGGAAGATAAGGCGATGCCTGATGTGGAAGAACCTATGGATCCTATTGATCCCCCTCCGCAAGAGCCCTCCTCTTCTAAGAAGAGACCTTCATGAATTAGGGGGACACTTGATGATGTTGAAGGGCATGTTGCACCCACGGGAACCTTCCGGGAAAGTAAGAATTCGACCAAGTATCAGGGATACTTGACCATCGTGGGCATGATCATCCAAAATGAGTCTTCATCATTCACAGAATCTGTCAAGCATCAAGTATGGAAGGATGCTATGACTGAGAAATATGAGTCCATCATGAAAAATGTCTGGGATGTGGTCCCCAGACCCCAGGACAACGCAATTTTCACTTCGAAATGGCTTTACAAGATAAAGCATGTAGTTGATGGAAGTGCGAAAAAGTATAAAGCTCGTTTTTTCGCTCATGGCTTCTCTCAAAAGGAAGGTATAGACTATGACAAGATACTTGCACCTGTTGCCCGATATACCACCATCCGCTCAATCATAGCCCTTGCTGCTTCGCAAGGATGGAACCTACATCAGATGGATGTCAAGACTGTGTTCTTGCATGGTTCGATCAAAGAGGAGGTCTAAGTGGAGCAACCTAATGGATTTGAGATTCATGATCGAGAATCTCATGTGTGCAGGTTGAAGAAGGCCCTCTATGGGCTGAAGCAAGCACCCCAAGCGTGGTATGAGAGGATTGATATAGCTACTTGATAAAGTTGGGATTCACTAGGAGTGAAGCCGACCCTAACCTTTACTTTAAGGTTGAAGATGAAAAACCTCTCATACTGGTGTTGTACATTGACAACCTCTTTCTAACCAGGGCAGAACTTCTCATTCACAAATGTAAGAGGGAGTTGGCTTTTGAGTTTGAGATGAAGGACCTAGGACTGATGCACTATTTCCTAGGACTAGAAGTCTGGCAGAAGTCAGGGGAGATTTTCCTATCTCAAGGAAAATATGTGTTGAAGATATTGGAGAGATTCGGTATGGTGGACTGCAAGCTCGTAACTACCGCGATGGAGCTTGACTTCAAGAAGTTAAGCGGTAGTGTTGCCGAACCTATTTTACGAAATGCTGCCGAGTATCGTCAACTCGTCAAAGCATTGATGTTCTTGGTGAACTCTCATCCAGATATATGCTTTGCAGTCAACATGTTGAGTCAAAATATGGTTGAGCCTCACCACACACATTGGATTGGTGCTAAGAATCTGTTGAGATATCTTCATGGCACAATCACTCATGGGTTGAGATACACTGCCAGAGATGTGAGACTACTTGGATATACCGATGTTGATTGGGCAGGTAGTGTGGTGGACCGAAAGAGCACTTTCGGGTGTTGTTTCTCTTTGGGATCTACCTCGATATCCTAGATGAGAATGAAGTAGAAGTCGGTGGCTTTGAGCACCGCCAAGGAAAAGTACATTGCTGCTAGTATGGCCTCTTGTGAGGCGGTCTGGTTGTGAAAGCTCTTCAGTGAGTTGTTTGGATTTACATTGGATACCACCGTGATCCTATGTGACAACCAGAGCGAGATTCGTTTATCAGAGAATCTCGTATTTCATGATCACTCCAAGCATATCGATATCAAGTCCCACTATATTCAAGATATGGTGCAGCGGGGAGCAATAAGGCTCCAACATATCGGTACAGATAAAGAGGTCACTGACATTTTGACGAAGTCCCTGGGAAAGATCAAATTCTTGACTTTCTGAGAACGACTTGGTGTCATTCAAAGACCCTCTTATGAGGGTCGAGTATGAAGTATTGAGCTCTTGGAGCTCCAGGGGGGTGCGGGGTACTTCTTGGAGCGACATGCGACCACAGGGCGACTCACCATCCCCTGGTGGTGCACTACGTACAGGGTGAAAGGTTCAACCTTCCCCTGTGACACCCTGTGGCCACTGTAGGACAGGATGATTAGTTCTCCTATGGGCCAAGATGATTAGTTCTCCGTGGCGACTGTGGAACATGATGATTAGTTCTCCTGTGGGGCAGGATGATTAGTTCTCCTGTGGCGACTATTGGATAGGATGATTCGTTTTCTAGTGGACTGGATGATTAGTTCTCCTATAGGCATCCTACCCATGCAGCCTAGGACTCATGGGAAGTACCTCTCATATGATCAATGAGTAGGGAAATGGGGTTAGGGACCATTAGTAGTACTATCGATGGATGCATCGTTGTATCTACCATACTCCCTATGCTAGGATGACCTCCATTGATCTGGGATCAACGATACTGATCTGGGATCAGTGAGAGTGGTATGACACACTCTGAGACTGACTTCGGGTCAGTAGAGGATGGTATGATACATCCTCAATCATTTCTTCTTCTTCATAGTTCGAGCAGAGCAGAGCAGAGAAGAGCAGGGCCAAGCTATGCAGGGCAGTGCATTTGATGGCTGGGATAGTAGCGACGGTCAGACGGATTGCAGATGGAGTTCTCCCTAGTTGAGAGGGAGTGTAAAAATTGGCAACTAAGGCCAAACTCCATGTGGTCACCTCATTTATGGCAGCTGATATTTTTCCTAGATTCCTCTTGTCGAGAGGTATGGGATTGATCTAAAGATCATCTGATTCCGACAAGTATTTATGGAGATATGAATTTATTTGTATTTACTTGACAAATTGTCAAGGTCGGCCAGTAGTTAAATGTGTGGCACACATGCCGAGTGAATCATATAAATACAAGAGAGGTTGATTCATTTTCCAATCATCTCATCTCCACATCTCTTCTCTCTCCTAGTCTCTTGGGTATGCATAGGAGGAAGAAGACTCTCTCACGTGGGAAGAAGAAAGAGGACGCAGTTAGGGCAGCAAGTTGTGACGTGGAAGAAGGAGGACGCGGGAAGGTACAACAACACGTTTTGGGTGCTAGAGGATTGCGTTGACCAGCGTATAGGCTCCCTTGACTGCGGATTTGTGTGGGGAGTCTCTCTCTTCCTAGCCGCAGTTCAGATCATCCTTGTTGACCTCTGTTTGATCACTGTTTTGGGGTAGCGTTGACTGGCTAGGGCTAATTGCAAGAGCTGATATATTGACTGATGTTTTAACCATGTCTTGAGCATTGTTTTGGGTTGTTACTTATTGTTGTTGAAGACCAAGTTCTTCAATTTGACTAGAAGTCAATTCGGGGTTGTTTTACCAAGTTTGACTTTACTGATCTAGGGTTTGTTGTTGCTGATATAAAATTACATTTTGATTTTGTACTATTTCTCTCTGTTGAACTATTGAAGATAAAAGAAGATTTTATCGAAGGGTTTCTCCGCATTGGGGTTTGTCCCTGGCTAGCCGCCACATCTTGTGTCTCTTGCATTGGCTTGTTTTCTGTCAATCGTTTAATGTTCTATCTAGAATTTACTAATGTAGATATGATTGCTAATATGTGGCTAATAAGAAGAAAAAGAATTAAATTGCTCTAAGCATAGAACATACCATAATTTAACAAATAGGCTTTTCGAGCTAAAGATGTAGACATAAGTCAATAAGTATATACCTAATTGTTGTTAGTAAGGAAACCAAAATGTTGAAAAAAATGGTATCTAAATAATTTGATGTTATACTGTGGAATTGATGTTATGAATTCATAATTATTTTGTACAGTCAATGGATAACATTTTCACATATATAGTCAATGGATAGTTGACTTAAATACAAACTTGGTGGTAGTTTACTATGCATATGGTCATCGGGAAGTAGATCCACTTATGTAATCAACTGATAGTTGATGAAAAGGTTAGTTGATCATTATGGAAAGGAAAATAGATATGCATATTTAGTTGACTGCTAGGTTACCTCCATCAATTTATGGGATATTCAACCTCTCAAATAGTTGTAAAAATTTGAGTGGTAATATCCCTCAGTTGGGTGGTTAAGGAGTGTTACAAAATGGTCACACTTGATGGTTCGAAAATTGGACTACATCGGACTGGAGACTAGAAATTGAAAAGTCAGCTTTGAATGTCTTTGGAAAATATGGTTTATTGAATCGACTACTTAGTCAACTGAATTGACTACTTAGTCCATTTACATATTACAATAGTCAATTAATTCCACTGCCCAGTTAAATGTCTATATAGTCCATTCGTATATTTTGCGATTTGATTCAACAAGGTGGTCAATCAATCCAACTATTTATTCTACGTATTTTTGTGGTCAACTGACTTGTCTAGTCGACCATAGCATTACATTATTTGATCTAACCAATGGTTGAATGAGTTAATTGTTTGATCGATTTTTCGTTGTAGTTGATTTGTTAGTTGAATTAACCAACCATCGACTAGTTAGACTTGATTAATAATCAACTTGCCCATTAACCTGACAAACAATCAACTAGTTAGTCAACTTGATCAAAGATCAATTGGTCTGGAGATGTCACCAATGGTCAACTAGAATATTAATTAGTCGAATTAACCCAATGGTCAACTAACTCGACCATTTGGTCAATTCACATCGGTGGTCAACAAATTTATATGTTGGTCGACTCAACTCATAGGTTGACCAACTTAATTGTTTAGTTGATAGGTCTTTGTAGCTGATGAGTGTACTAACACTCACTTATGTGAATAGATTCAACTAAATTGGTTCAACAAAAAATTATGTATAAAGGTTTAGAAGTTGAATCAGTACCTCAGATGTCACTATAATAACCAAAACCAGTGGTTTTTTCTATGACTTTTTCTATTGTTTTTAGGTGCTTTACTTTCAATGCATATTTTAGGCTCTAAATAGTGCTTTTAGATATCGAAAATTTCAAGAACTATATATGTTTTTAGCACACAAATCTTAATGGTTTCAAATGAAATATATTGGAGAGATATTTCCAACGATATACTACAAATGCAAAATTGAGTAAGTATGATAAGGTTAAATCTGAAATTGTAAAAGGGATCAATTATGCACCAATCTACTTTTGGGAGGCACAACTCCCTACTCAAATATCAAATGGACACACCAAGGCAGTCTATGGGAAACTCTTGGATGGTAGAATCCATCCATGGAATCAGATTTGGAATTTGGGCATCCTAATTCTTAAGGAATTAGCCAAAAAATGCTAGCTTGAATTACGAAAAAAAGGGTTAGACTAACAAGAGCATAACTTTCCACCTAAAACTTGGTTTTGAGCAAATGAATAATCAATGGAAAGCTAATAAATTGAAGTATTTGATTTTCCACCTAGAAATTCAATAGTATAATTTCTCATAAAATTAAAAGAAAACTTTTAATGACCTACAAGAGTAGATAATGATTATAATGTTTAAAAGTGTGTGTGTGTGTGTGTGTAGGGTGAGAGAGAGAGAGAGTTCTAATTTAATCTAATTTTTACTATTCTTTAATAGATTTCTTTTATGCACATTATAGACTTGAGGAGTTGAAGTATAGGTAGATAAGTAGATTGCATAAAGGTAGAGAAGAATCTAAATGAGGATTAGAAATATGAAAGATGTTAAATGAAGAGGGAGAAGATAGGGGAATGAGTCCTGGCAACGTTGAGAGAGACTCAAATGGCCATGGATATGATAAAACATAGAACCAAAGATTGGTTAAGACCATGAGAAGTTTAAATATGGAGGTGCTTAGTTACAACGATGACAAAAAAAGGTTGATTATAGCCCAGGAAAAGCAAAAACTCGTTAATACTTAGATTTTTGCAAAGTTTAAATCATTTGTATTAGAATATAGATGAAAATTATGAATCCAAGATAGTTACAAAACACCAAGTACTTGGTAGAAAGGAGGATATCGTGACTCAAGGAAATCTAGGATTTCTATTAGGCATAAGTCTCACTTCTCAAGGCAATCAATGAGGAGAGCACACACGTCTTTTCGATCTGGAAGTAGCCAAACCCTATCACTATCCAGACATCAAAAGAGGAAGCTTGAGAATGATTATTTGAAAGGTGAGCTCAAAAACATCAAGCCCCCTACATTCAATGGAGACCATAAGAAGGGTAAGGAGGTAAATGCATGGGTATTGGAAATGAAAAGGTATTTTCAATTATTACTCATCTAATTTAGAGGCTAGAATTTCCATTTAACACTCATAAGGAAAAGAATCCTTTTGATGGGACCATGTCAAGCAAGTCAAGAACTTGGATGATAAGAAGATAACTTGGACAAAATTCAAGAAGTATCTACCAGAGAACTATTATAATAAGAGGATGTGAAAGTTCTTTGAACTCAAGCTTCGCATTATGACGACAAAGGAATATTAGAGGAAATCCCTCGAGTTGTTGAAGTATGTCAATTTTATAAAAATATGATAAAGTCAAGACTCCTAGGTTCTTAAATGGATTGACTCCATATTACAATGATAAGATCAAGTTTGATGAGAACAAGGCTCTCGAGGAAGCCATAAGAAAATCCAAATTCTTTATGAATAAAGAAAGAGTAAGCCAACAATCCAAAAGGCTTGGAATGATAAGAAGAAGGTTAAGATGGAGCAAAGGAGGAAAGGGTACAAGTCATCGTAAAGACAACCCACACCTAGTGATAAAAAAAATCAAACTCATTGGGGAAGAGGCCAATTTATCCTCCCATTAAGTAGTGGGGTTATTAGGGAAGCCACACATTTAAGGATTGACATCACAAGGATATCAAAATCAAAATTTTGCAGAATGTTTGGGGAGTTGATACAGTAGAGGACATGGATAGGAGCATGCCTAGAATTTATGCACACTTGGAAAATAAGCAAGTTGACCATTAAGCATACATGATAGAAGTTGGAGGCAAAATTAATAACCAATCCATAGTAATTTTAATTGATTTTGGAGTTAGCTATAGTTATATTAAGTCAAAGTTTGTTGAAAGATTTAATTTTAAAAAGACCAAGCATGGAAAGATTCAGTTGGTTTAGCTAGATATAAGGGAAAAATAAAGGACTAATGAGATAATAAAAGAGTGTCCAATAGAGATAAATTGTGTGAGAACTAAAGTAGATGTGAATATCATTCCTTTGGGGTCATATGATTGCCTTATAGGTATGGACTAGTTGGATAAGCATCTTGTTATCCTAGATTGCTATAACAAGGCATTCACTTGCCTTAATGAAAAAGAGAAACAAACTAAGATACATGGGATTCCAAGACTTGTTTCCATAAGGAAAATATCAACAATGAAAATGAAGAAAAGTTTCATAAAGGGATGCCATATTTATGCAACCCATATGGAGGAAGAAGTCAATGATAAGGTACCCAACATTGAGAATTATTCAATGCTAAAGAAATATGTGGATGTTTTTGGTGATATTTCAAGGTTACCAACTAAAAGGAATATTGAATTTTCAATTGATTTGATGCTTGGAGTTGTCCTAGATTTCAAAACACCATACAAAATAATACCCAAATTTAAGAAGTTACAAATATAGTTTGAATAACTTCTGAAGGAGGTATATATACAACCAAGTATGTCACCTTGGAGTGCCCCAATGATATTTGTTAAGAGGGATGGTAATTTAAGAATATGTATAGACTTCAAATAGTCGAACAAGATGGCATTAAAGAAAATGTATACTTATCAAGGATATATAACTTATTTGACCCATTAAGAGGAGCTAAGATTTTCCCCAAAATTAATTTGAGGTTTGGATACCATCATGTAAAAATTAAAGAGGACATCAATAAGACATTCTTCAAAACCACATAGGGTTACTATGAGTTTGTTGGGGGTGCCTTTTGGTTTATCATGTGCCTAATGAAAGGAATTTTCAAAGAATTAATGGCCAAACTTGTCATAGTATTTTTAGATAACATCCTTGTATATTCAAAATTAGAGGAACATGAGTGCAATTTAAGGATATTATTGCAAGTACTTAGAGAGTGTCGACTCTATGCCAAAATGAGTAAGTGTTCATTCTACCAAAAGCATATTCATTATTTGGGTCACATCATCTCAAAGAAGGGAACAATTGTGGACCCAAAGAAGTTAAAAGCTATTAGCAAGTCGCTAGTACCTAGAAATATCACAAAGTTCATGTCTTTTATGGGATTAGTAGATTGCTATAAAATATTCATTGAGGGGTTATCAAAGAGAACACACCCAATCACCTCTTTGCAAAAGAAGGGTGTAAAATTTGAATGGACTTAAGATTGTGAAAGAACCCTATAACATTTCAGCTACTTTTGACAAGAATAACAATTCTACAAATAACTTATCCAAATGAGAAATGCAGTGTGCAATGATGCATGCAAGGAAGGGATTTGTGGAGTCGTCATGCAAAATGAATATGCAATGTGCTTTGAGTCTAGAAAAATAAAAGAACGTGAGAGGAACTATGCTACCAATGATTTGGAGTTGATAGTCATATTTTATGCTCTCAAGATGTGGATAGATTACCTCATAGGTAAGAAATTTGAACTTAGAATAGACCATGGTGGTTTAGAGCATTTGCTCGGGCATTCAACTTTAAATACAAGACAAATCAACTCGTTGGAATTTCTGGTTGAATATGAATTTGAAATAAAGCACCTAAAAGGGAAGGAGAACAAGGTAGTGGAAGCACTCAATATAAGGATTCATGAGGTATATGATACAATTATTAGTGTATGCAAGTTTGATCTAAACTTCAAAATTCTAAAGGTTGGAAATAGATATCAGCAGTGTGTACAAATTAAAGCAAGCCTACATCAAAATAATTTGCAACTAAAGTACAAGGACTATGAGTTGACTGAGGATGGAGTTATAATGTACAAAACCCAAAGGTACATACCAAATTCATAGGATTTTTAAAAAGTGGTATTGAATGAGATGCACAATGTACAAAATGCTAAACATCCAAAGTACCAAAAAACTATATTAGCTATCAAAAATCAATAGTTTTGGCTTGGTATGGAAAGGGAAGTGGTTGATTATATAACCAAGTCTTTAGGTTTTTATGAGGTTAAACCTAAACATAGACATCTAGCTAAACTGCTTCAATCTATACCCATCCTATGTGGAAGTGGGAGGTTGTTCCTATTGACTTTATTATCAAATTTCCCAACACTGTGAGATGGCATGATTTCATTGTGATGGTGGCAAATAAACCTATTAAGGCTATCCACTTTATTCCAGTGATGTCAACACACAAGGAAGCTAACATTGCAAAGATATTCATGAAAAAAAATGCCAAATTGCACAGAGTACATGAAGGATCCCATGTACACTTCCAACTTTAGAAAGGGTTTGTTAAAAAGATTTGGGACTAGTTTAAACTTCAGTATGAAATATAATCTAAAATCATATGGACAAAATAAAAGGATCAATAAAGTGATTAAGGATATGCTCAAGATGTATGTGATGGACAAACCATTAAAATGGGAAGAATATTTACACTTAGTATAGTTTGCATATAATAATGAATATCAAGAATCCTTGAAGATGAGTCCATTTGAAGCCTTGCATGGTTGGAAATACAACACACGTGAGTTAAGATAATCTAGTGGATAGAGCCATTGTTTGGCCATAATTGCGTAGGAAAATGGAAGAGCAAGTGGTGAAAATGAAGTAGAACTTGAAGGCTACTCAAGGTAAGAAGAAAAGCTCTACAAGCAAGGGTTGAATAAACAAGGAATTCATAGTGGGAGAATATGCCTTCTTGAAAGAGAAAGCTAAAAAGAGTTCATAAAACTAGGAAGTTGTTCAAATTTGGCAACCATATTTTGTGAACCATTTGAGATCTTAAAAAGGATTGGCCCAATTGCATATGGACTTACATTGCTTGCATCCATGCATATTCTTGATGTATTTCATGTTTCTTTCATTAAAAAGTTTGTACCTTATGTTAACCATGTAATTGATTGGAAAATGAGTCAAGTGGATCTCAAAAGGAACTTTTAGGTAGAATCAATATGCATTTGTAACTAGAAATTCAAGAAACCCTAGATGAGGTTGTGTAAGAGACATATCCACACATGTTTTAACTGTACATACGTATATGATGCATTGAGGATAGTGCATAAATAAAGAGTGGAATGTAATACCCCCAAAATGACCCCTATGTTGTATTTGTATATATTTCTATTAGGCTAGTGAGTCAAGTTGTGTTGATCTTGTGTCACCATTTGTTTTGGGGCCAATGTCCCTATGCTATATGTCTTGAGGCTAGAATGTTTATGTGATCAAGGTCGATGAGCCTAATAATGTAATATATAAACCAAACCCATGCTAATAATAATAATAATAATATAATTTTAAAGCCACGACCAATCCAAACACCAAATTGGTGTATGACCCCCCCTTGTTTGCACGATAAGGAACACACCTTTGTGCAATGATTTGACTGCTAAAGTCTACATAGACATACATATTGTACCCCTCTCTTAGATTTGACTTCGTGACCTTTTATGAGAAAGTGCATGTTCTTAACCATTAGGCCCACTTAAGCTGTATAAAATACATCATTGTTGCATACTAACTCGGACATAAGAGATGGGGAGATAGGACTCCACAAGATGAAAAGGAAAAGTGGTGGAACCATGAAAATAATATCATATTCATAAAGTCACTTTATGAATATAACCCAAAGCCATGAAACGTGGTCTAAGTCTAAATCACCATTTGATGTTATAACCTAAGAATTAAAATTGAAAGGGGAAAGGTGGTCAAAGTGAATTCCCAAGTGGTTGTGGTGAGTTCCTCCTGACACTTGGATAAGATATCGCATGCATACATAAGTCATGTTTCCCATCATTCTTGTTATCATTCCATTCTCATTCGACCATCATTGCCTGTCAATACTTTCATTAGAGAAATTTTGAGGTCTAAAATGGGCCTCCTAAGAAATATTATAAAATAATAGTGAAAATAATAAAATAAAATAAGATTATATTACATCATCAAATTTTTTTCAACTTATCTCCCTACGGTCTTACTCAAATTTCAAGCAAGAGCACCCGTTGGATGTGGAATTTAATTCCTCATCCAAAGAATACCCATGTTGCATACTTTCGATAGACCTTGCTACACACAAAAAATAAGAAATACATGAAAAACATGATTATGTATTTCTAATTTTATGCAACATGGGTACTCCTTGGATGAGGAATTAAATTCTACATCCAATGAGTGTTCCCGCTCGAAATTTGAGTAAGACTATAAGAAAATAAGTTGAAAATACAAGTTTTTTTTTTAATCTTTTAACTATCTTACTCCAAAGATGGTGAATCATCCCCCCATGGTTGACATCATCATCTTGAATCCTACTTGTTCTTATAAAGTTGATTTGGGTTGTACATTTTTGCTTTGAGGCCCATTTTAGACCTCAAAATTTCTCTAATGGTTGGTTCACCCCTGGTCCATTGTTGGTTCACCTATTTTTCAATGTTGTTACATAGCTAGTTTATGCTACAGACTTGAGAGTAAGTGAACCTAGATAGCTATTGAGCCCTATGACCTAGTAAATTCTTGTAAATTCCTTGGTGGAATTCTATGGCCATTTCTCCTTACTTGTATGTGTAAGAATAGAGCTTGAAAATGGAATTGGTTGGGTAAAACTACCTAGTGTGAGGCTTGAAGGGTGGCTAGAGGACTCTTCAGGGTAGTTGGAGCTCCCGGAATTGCAGTACTTTTGAGGCTTCCAAAATGGTTTGTCGTGGAGACTACTAAAGTTAGCACCTAATCTAATACGTGTTTGGTATTGTCTATATGATTGTAGTTGGCTCTAAGTAAGCCTTTCTCCATGCGAAGTTATGGCCCCAACTTAGATGTGACCCATTATTGAGAGATTTGGAGCAGTACAGTCTATGCTTAGAAGGAGCATCCAAAGTCTGTAGCTAGTTGGTGAATTGCACCAAATACATGTGCAATTTATATTTATATGTATTGCATGTTGTGTTACTCTGAAATGTGATTGTAATTATGTGCATTTATATGTTTACGCAAAGATTATATTGTCATTCTTCTCACACAACCACATATTGCGTAATTGTTGTGTAATTGCTTTAGACGTGTGAACAAAATTATTGAGTTACCAAAGATAATAAGGTCGTTGAATTGAATCTTGTAAGGCAACCAGAATGTTGAACAAAATTTGTATCTGAAGAATTGAATGTTACATTGTAGAATTAATGCTAAATGTGCATGTCAACAAATAGCATTTCCACATATATTGTTGACAAACAACAGAATCAACTACATCATTGTAGCAAACCATGTGTGTGGTCGATGTGTGGTAGATCGTGTATGTGATCAATTGGCAGTCCACAAAAAGGTTAATCGATTGTCAGTGGATGGATTAGTCAATGGACAATAGACGTGTGCATTTAATGGATTAGCAGGTTACCTCCATCAATTATTGGGACAGTCAACCTCTCAAACAATCATGGCAACCAAGACGAAGTTGAGTGGTAATATTCCTCAGCCGAGTGTCTCCTCGTGGGACAAAGGGGTAGTTGTCTTATAGGATGTTATCCCTTCCACCTAGTTTCAAATCCCACAGAGGACACCATGGCCTATCATAGTAAGGCTGAAAGGATAGGCATCCCATTTGAATCTGGGATCCCGACTCCAATTTCCAGTAGTCTCCGGATGTCTCGGTCCTAGACTAAATTATGAGCTTCTGATATATGTGATTTGCAAATTGCTACATATATCTAGAGAAGTTGCTAGTTGCGCTTTAACCATAACTTTGAAAATATTCCTCAACTAGGTGGTTGGGGATATTATAATTTATCTTGAAATTTCCCGAAAACTAATTCACATTGTATAGGCTTTAACTACCTGGTACAAATCTACGACTAAAGATACGTCGAACACGCCTTTCATGTTGCTCCTGAAACCCTCATTTATTAAGCGTTCTGGCTCCTTTATCTTTTTGATTGGCATTCAAAATGAATCGATGCGTTTTAAGTGAAGAACGAACCTTACTGTCTGCAAAGTGTTGCATATATTTGTCATTAATTTTTGCCACTGATGAAATAATATTTCTTTCTGCAAAAGCTTCTCTTGAATAATGGAATCATTTGGTGGTAACCAATTAATTCTATCTTACTGTTTTTCCAATACTCCAATTTAAAGTTTTCGTAAGTTGAAATTGATTCCTTACGGTAACACATGGATCCATAAAAAGAGGATTCGCCCATTGTTGATATTGTTTCACTTCACATCGATTGAACAACAATTACATGTTGAAGATCTATGGTGATGCCGAATAAATGAGTTTAATTTTAGATTTTCTTCCTGCTATCAATGCGCATGGTAATGGTATGACTTTAATGCACATTTTACGTCACATTCAACCTGTTCATAAGAATGTAAATGTGTTCAGAATTGGTTATATAATTTTCTGGCACAATCTAATCGATTTACTGTTATCTAAAAAGCTACATTTTTTCTCAGAATTTGTTAGAATATGTTAATTAGTCCCAGTTAGCTGATTGTTTCTTGTAGTTTACATTGAGTCAAAATTTAGAAAGTCAGTCATATATGTGTGAGATAAGATTAGCACATCTATTGTTTTGTAAGCTTTTTGTGGTTCTTTAATAGCTTCAAGCAATTCAATAAATCAATTTTATGTACTGAGCAGCGGCTCATATTGTATTGTGCTATTGTGTGGTGTATTTCCTCTGTCCATCTATCAGAATTCTGAAGTACTGCAGCACTACATATGGCTTATGACTTATATTGTGATATAAGTTGTGTTAAATTTCTATTAGTGTGGTCTAAATTGTCTAATTTCTCATTGGAATAGTTCTGGCATAATACTCTAGAATTGATTCACTGCAATATCGATAGTAAAATCAGAACATCTATGGTTTGTTTAAATACATTTTATCAAAACATTAATAATAACAATCGATCATGCATATTTCATTATTAGCATCTGATTTGTTGTTGAGGTGCGCCTTTTCTAAGCAGTATGTTTGGTAGCTGTTCCACATTTTAAAACAACTAATGATGCATTAAGTATTCAAATTTCAAGATTGCGTTATCAGCATTCACAACATTTTATTTTCATGTGGAATGGTATGCAGTTTAATGTCTGAAAGTGTATGGTGGGATAAATTTCTCTCGCAGTTTGAAGTACCTTGTTCTCACATACATCGCAGTGGCATAATCTTGCTTTACACCAGTTCTGATTTTACCAAGAACCGTACATGGAATGATGAATAATTTCATAGCTTTCCACGTTCGTCTTTCTATGGTTCATGGTATGAAAAGATAACTAATTGAAGTTTTTAAGGCTGCAACAATCAATATCATTCTTTAACGCCTTCTGAATCATAATGCATCCAGCATAAATGTTATATTTCTTAACACTTGCACTCACATCAGATTGTGCAAAATTTATCACCTCTGAGGTCACCATTTGGGATTTAAACCTTTCAGCCTTGCAAGTTTCCTTGTTCATATAGATCTTAGGGCTTTCTTCTAGTTAAGTTAGTTGAATTAAGCACTTGGCTTGGGTGATTTTCTCCCCATACTGGCAATAGGCTTAGGACAAGTATAGGGATTCCCCGTTGTTTTGGAGTTTTCTAAGTCTAAAGAGTGGAGTGTGTCACTGGGTGACAAGTAGTGACCACTTGGTAGTATCATCAGATTTTCCTTTTCAGTGAGATTACGACTTTCCTCTAAGGAGAATTTGAGAATCTAAGAAACAACAGACTCCATTCAAAAAATGTAGGAAAACATCTAGATAGTTTCCCAAGAATATTTTTCATGGAATATATATATAGAGAGAGAGTCCAAATTCTTATAATAGACGACTCAAAAATAAATATGGGAAAACATCTAGATAGTTTCCCAATAATATTTTTCATGGAATATATAGAGAGAGAGAGAGTCCAAATTCTTATAATAGACGATTCAAAAATAAAATGAGGCATTAATAAACTATGGCCACAATCCCGTGCCACGTAAATCAAGTCACATATAATTAAAAGAATAAAAACAAAATCATAATTTTAATCAAGGGACAGCAACCCCATTCACAACATTTGAACTAGTCCCAAAAACTGGTTGTTGATATCCTACAGGCTGCAGGCATATAAAAGGATGGGAAAGGGCTCAAATTGAAAACAGAGAACGACAACTCACATCAACCCTTTGAAAGCAAGTCCATAATTCCATGATCAATCCCTCACAATCTCCAAGGGAATCACAGGATTCTCAAAAGAAAACTCCAAAACAGAAAGGTCTGATAGGAAAGATCAACTTTCAAACCCTAATGGGCATTCACAAATCTTGATTCGAGAATCAATCCCTCACAATCTCCTAGGAGCTCACACGATTCTCAAAAGAAAATTCCAAAACAGGAATGTCTCATAGGAAAGATCATCTTTCAAACCCTAATGGGCAATTACAGATCTTAATACTAAACTGAGCAACCAGCCAAAAAATAAAATGAAATTCTTTTAAAACCCAAACGGGGGGGTTTCCTCGACCGATAAAATGAAACTGAGGTAAATTCCTGCAAGAGAAAATAATAAGCAATGATAGTTTCTTCGATTCACAAAGGCTTTAAATTGACTTTCAACTTGAAAACAATTCACAAAGCAACAAGAAGATGTCTCCGATGGAAGATGATTCCATCACACCCGTCATTTTACAGTTTTTATCTTAAAGTTTTGAAGCCCCGAGGAGTCAATGTCAAAAAGGCTGTCAATTTGGTCAGCAGTTCTACCTGTCATTTCCAAATCATTTCCAATACTCATAAAAGAAATCCATAGTAAATCCAGGATAGAACAAATAAAATAAACAACGGAATTTAAAGAGCATGAGTTACAAAACTTCTGTCGCAAGGTTGAAAGAATTGTAGAAGTTTCTCTTGCAAAGGAGGAATCTTAATGGTAAAATTTCGAGCTATTGATCATGGAGCATCCTTTTTGCCAAAGCAGCTATCATCCTTTTACCCTTGGTCTCTCTCCACGTAAACCATTCTTCTCAGAGATGTACGTATAAGTGTAAAAACATTTATATAAAAACATCAGCAGTCAACGAAGGGAAAACAGCTCTCCAAAATTGTCCAGAAACATAGCACGCATTTGCATGACGAACAAATTGCAGGGAACGATTTTTTGAGGTATTGATCATGTATTCTTGAAAATGGTACAAGAAATCTTTTCGAATACACTAACACTATTTTTTAAATCTTTGTGCGATAATCACTTAGGGTTGATAATGTCCCCTCCAGACTTGAATATTTCTTTGCGAAAAGCTTTAAATGGTCAATGTTGGGAAACTATACAAAGTTTTGCAAATATGTTACATATTGCCAGAGACAGTGTATCTCAACACAAGAGAACCTAACTACATGCTCCAAGTATTTTTTACATAATATATTCCCGTTGATCATGGTTCCACTCACCCCCAAAAAATCATAAAACAAGTGCTAAATATGTTCGTTTCAGCACGCAACCTTTTTTCCTTTGCTGTTAATAGTCAAATATATTTCTTTCTTTCATTAAAAAGTATATATAGTACCAACCAGAACCAACTTATAAGAACAAGAGACTTATATCCCTCTTGCCAAATTTTTCATTTGAACTTTTCAAATTCACTCAATCAAAAAGGGTAAAGTTTGTTCACCATGGAACTTTTGATGTAAATGATCTTCAAATAAGTCAACTTTGAACATTTTTCCCTAGGCCATAATTTCTTCTTTGACAATTTTATATCGTGGTGCTAATTCTATCTATCTATTTTTGTAACCTTGACATTCTTGCAAACAATCCATTTGTCACGTCCCTTTTTGTATTCTCGATTCTTATTTTACCTAAAAACAAAACGGTAGAAGAATGGCATCAAAGTAAGTAGGAAGAACAAAGTATTAGGAACAACTGTTCATGTTTTTTTTTCACAGTTATGATTATGATTGTATTGATTAAAAGAACTGCAGCCTTACCGGTAGAGCATGGGGATTTACAAAATGAGAGAGGAGGTCAATACAAAATTTCAATCTTTGTTTAACGGGACATGGAGTTCTGAATTTCCTTGGCCCTAATGTCTTACTCTGACTAACAACTTGACCAAGATATTTTCTCATATGCTGACCACCTAGCAGGATACATCGGAAAAACATCTTCTTTGAGGAGGAGCCCCAAAGGGAATAGCCATACTTAACCAATGAGCACAAGCCTAGTGCCATATTATGTTCGGCTTCTTGCTCGTTTGTTTGTTTCTTTGTTTTTCTGCCTCTAGCTGATGGCAGAGAACTAAGGGTGACAGCTCAATGTCAGAAGGGATCTCTGACCTAGGTGCTAAATCTTCCGGAAAAGGCCTTACCACATCCACTTCACTTGGTTGAGCTTGCTTCTAAGTCCTTATCCTGATGGGGCTAACTCTTTTTCAACCAGATTTTCCCATGTCTTCCTCTACTTTTGGGGCAGATTCAGGTAGTGTCTTCTTCTGCTGCTGATTTTAGGCTGATTTGGTCTGCTGGGATGATTCAATTTCCCCAGTTTTCACTGGTTGATCTTTTTCTACCACTAACTGACTTTTTTGAGTCAAGAAATCCTTGCCATTCCCAGTGGGGGAAGTAGATCTTCCTCATGGCTAGTTTGAAGTCTGTTCTGGTTTGGGAAATTTTTCCTCATGGTGTGGTTGAAGCTTGCATGTTAGTTGCCACATTCTGTTCTTGGTAACAAGCTGAAATTCCTCTCTTTTGCTGGCTCTAGGGGTCTCTGTTTCTTCAGACAGCTCTTGTGGAAGTGTGATCTGAAAATGGGGCACTAAAGACTTCTTGTCTAGCTTACAAAAACCTCTCCCACTTCCAAAGCTTAAATGTTCCCAAGACCTGATGATTAACCAATTGCGGAATTAATAATGTGCTTGAAAATAGGTGTATGCTTATGTTTATTTTTAAACTGTTCGAATGCCTCAAGTTTTGTTGTTTATGCTGATATGTGAATACATGTAACAGTAAAACAGTGCAGCAAATAACAAACACATAAGACAGCAATTTAATTAGGAGTTCACCGAAAACTCTTGGGCTACGTCTCCGTGTGCTCTAATCAACTCAACTAAGCTCTCTGGGATTATGGCATAAGTTCTTTTACAAGCTCCGCGCTCAACTCCACTGGTTTACACCGAACACAATGGGCTTAGAACACCATCTTATCCCTGGCTCCGAAGCTCTCTGGCTTTCTAGCTCTAGCTCTCGCTCTGGCTCTTAGCTCTAGCTTTATGAGCTATTAGCAGTTCGCTTGACCTCCAAGCAATTGTCTCAACAACTTTCAGCTCTCTGGTTTTTCGCTCGACCTCCAAGTGACTCCAAAAACTCCCTCAGCTGCCTGCGCTTCCTGCTACCTCGTCAATTGAGCTCTCTAGCATTCTTGAGGCATCCTTCCGGCTCTGCGGCTTCCCTAGCTGTTTCTCTGTGTGTAATCATTCCTCTACGGCTCTGCAGCTTCTTCTGCGCCTTGTCTCTTCGACTGGCCATCTAGCTCTGTGGCTCTGTGGCTCCCTTTGCGTTACAAACGCATCATTGTCTATAAAACACCCGCTTGCAACGTAGCACAACGATCAGGGGCGATTACAAAGGAATCAGGGCCTTCCTTCAAGCAAAACCCGAAAATGGAACAAAATTCCAATACACAGAGTTTTACTAGAAATACACTATCGGGCGCAAAACCCTAGACTTCAAATTCTATGAAATCATGCTCATAATCCCTATTGGGTCCGCCCTTTCATGGTTGTCGCAAGCCCACCGTTGATCTACGTGATCTCCGATCCAACAGCTGACAGCCATTTGGGGTGGTTAATGTGCACAGAGGTTACCCGCCCGAAAAGGTGGTTTTCTCTATCTTGCACCATGCCACGTGTCGGCCAGTGTATGAGATCGGGCGGAGCCCGTCCAATACCACTTACCGCCTGAGGCCCGCCCGAAACCCTGCTTACCACAGAACTCAAATAACCCAAAGCCACATCTATAAACCTTTTGGGTCCACCTTCCATCGCAATATCGCTATCGCATCGTCGCATGGCCAAAACCCAAATACACGAGAATACATTGAAATTTCGAAATTCCTGGATTTCAAATTCTATAAAATCGGGTCTATAAACCCTATCGGGTTCGCGCCCTGATCGCTAAATCGCAATCGCGTTGTGTCAATGACCCTTTGTGTCGGGGATCACCAATCTCCCGACTGCCGATTAAATCCTGACTGTTGATCCCTTTTCCCAATCCGGTAGCTGAGATCGCACGTCGCTATCGGCATATCGCATTCGCTACGACCCAAGGGTTCTTCCCTTATACCATGGCATACGTCGATGCTAATCCGTTGACGCCGATATCACAATCGCTCCATCGCATATCGCATATCACCCAGTCGTATGTCGCTATGCCTAGGGTCCCAATATCAGGCGAAGGCCTACCTCCGATGCGATAAGTTGGAGGTCGCAGTCGAGGGTTCCTTCTGCCTTTGCCTTAAGTACTCCGCTTAACCCTTCCAATGCGATTTTCCTTTATAAGGCCTTTTATGCCATTTTTGGAAGAATTTGCCTCATTTTCAAAGGAACAAAGGCAAGCTTCTTTTTGCGATAACTTCATCATCCTAAGCAATGTTGTTAAAAGCGCGAGCGGGATTAAATCGTCGCGGGGAATGAAGCGGAAAAAAGCCGAAAATCAGGAAAAAAAAAGCGGAAAAAAGCGTTTGGAACAAAAATATTCATTTTTTTTCATTTTTTTTCAATTTTTTCAATATCTAAACCATCTAGAACATAAAATAAA
>APFE031336667.1:32606-89761 GCA_000404065.3 Pinus taeda | reverse complement strand
ACGCTTTTGATCTTGAAGAATCCGGCCTCTGAAATCATGATAAGAAGGGATTTTGTACCCCGGGCCAACACTGGCAATAGCATCAACGGCAGGTTGGAAAAAAGGATTATTCCTTACGATGATGAAAGGAATATCACTCCAGAGGAGAAATTTTGCTAGCAAGTTGTCAGCTTCTTCTTTCTCGTTTCTTTTTAGCATTGAACCAATAGATGGCTGTGAACCAGGTGTGGTTCAAGGAACAAAAAATGATGATGCAGCTATCGGATTCATTGATGCTGCAGTAGAACCAACGCCACTTCCTTCAGCTGACCTTCTTAGTTGCCTTTTCACTTCTTCTTTGGCCTCTCTAGTCTGCTCTAATTCTCCCAGTGCTCTCGTGGCTTGTAGGATAAGGTCAGCACTTGTATTTCCACAAGGCCCCACAGCATGTCCAGGGATTTGTGCAAGGTGATACTTCAACCTATACACCCCCCCGTGTATTTCCTTTCCACACAACTTGCAAGTCAAGTTTTGTCTATCATTCGGAGTTGTAGGCTCACCATAATCCCAGAAAGGATCCAATTTCCTTGGCATGTTTGTTTTTTAACTTTGAAGTTGCAAACCTATGGGAAAAAATTAAAATTAATAAGGATTAAGAAATATGAATTTAGGATTACAATTTAGCATTTGCCATTTACAAAATTACAAGTTACAAATATCTAGAATGATAGAATCCAAAGTTCCAAACCCAAGTTACCCAACCAAATGGCAAGCAAATGCCAAAAACAATGAAAAAACATAAACAATGTTTAAAAAACATGAAAACAAAAAAAAAAAATTGGTTCCCATAGCCATACCAAGCTACCCATCCCAAATCAATGAAGAAATACAAACAATTCTCTAAAAACAATGAAAACAAAAAAAAAATGGTGCCCATATGAAGTTTTTCAACAAAAAAAAATTAAAAACATAGAAAAACATTGTTTTGAAACAATGAAAACTAAAAAAAATCAATCTACATACCGTTTCTACGGTGAAAATGGCGATCTCCTCTCGAAATAGTGAGTGTAGACCCTTTGAATCGGCGAGATCGCCCTCCAAACCCTCTCTCCCAGCTCTTCTTCTCTTCCTCCGCGCGTTGTTGTCCAAATGGGCAAAAAAAAATTCGATTTTCCCATATAAAACCCGCTGCCCGCGCCCCTGCCGCTTTTAACTGAAAAAAGCGGCAAAAAAATTTTAAAGGCGCTTTTTTCCAATAAAACGCGCGTTTTACGCGCCTTCGGGAAAAAAGCACGATTTTTTGTAAAAAACGCGTTTAGATCGCGCTTTTCACAACACTGATCCTAAGTCCATTTTAGCCCATTCAAGTTGCAGTAGATTCAGAATGAAAATATCTCTGCAATGGGACTATTTCCAGGAGCACCCTTGGAATTTCATTTTCCTCTATGAGGAACACTTTAGACTTCGAAGTCTATCCAAGATCCATTTTGGATCACGCCTTCCCACTAAAAGAACTTTTGGTCTCCAAAAGACTGACACACTGATCTAAACAATACATGAAAGTAACAACACCCTCTTCTCTCAGCCTGCATACACATGCTTTGCATAGTGCCTCTAAACCAAAGCCTTTGACCACTTTCCTTCCTGGATGTGCTGGTCCTCCTGGGAAGAACTGTTTTCCTCCTTGACTTCATGCAGAACTCCTGTTGGGATGGTCACAGAAGGTAGTTTGAACTTCTCTACCTTGATCATTGATCCAAGGTGGCTCAAACAAATGTGAAGTGACATCTGCTTCACAAAACTTTTATTTGTACCTGTTTGGAAAGCTGTCAACAACAACTACTAACAACAACAAAAATACAGACAACAACTGGATGGACTAAACTCCTGCTTCAACAAAAAGAAACAGATTTTCACATTTTGTGAACACCTCCATGTTCTGCATACAAATGATGGACTAGATAACAAGCCCACAAAACATGTCTTTAAAACAAATGACCCTTCAAGTCAAGCATGTAGAAAAAAACCATTAGGATTCTTTTTCAAAAGATTAAAGTTAAACACTTCATTATTATCTCCATCTTGGAGACCAAATCAACTTTTCCCAAGTCAATATTGCATGCATGTTTACAACAAAGCAATCAACCCTTCAAGTCAATTACACATACATGTTCAAATACAAGGAAAACATCAACATCCCTATGTTCATGCACATCATTCTCATGCATGCAGTTCATCCTTCAACTTTCACTTAAGCACATTGTACTTTCGAAGCTGAAATGAACATAATGTCGCAGTAACAAAGCGAGTCTCCTACTCAACTTTTTCCATTCACCTTCTTGGTAAAAACCTGCAACTTGCATCCCATTAACAAAGAAATGCAAATAGATGCATCAATAGACATGTAGTCTTAATTGGATAAGAACTCTAGCCATTTCTTACCAATCCATTTCAAAGGTCTTTCCTTTGTCTGCACATCAGCATCAACATGTGAATCATCCTAAAACACATCAATCATGGAATCTTCCTTTCCATTTCTGCAATCTTCTCTTTCCACTTTCTTCAACTTTTGTGAAAGCATTGTTGGATTCAGAGTCCAACACTTTTCAGCAATGTGTCCTTGCTTATGGCAGTAGGTGCAACACATGTGCATCCTCTTGACAGCATGATTTGCCTTGTCCAATGGACCTTTGGCTTCTTGCTTCCTTTCCTTCAAAAGTTTCCTATATGTGGTCATTCTCTTACAGCATCTAGAAACATTATGGTTATCCAAACCACAAAAGGAACATGCAATTCTTTTCCCATGCTTATGTGGAAATTTATCATGCTGGACATAATCAAAAGGAATATGATAAGAACCAAATTTATACCTTTCTCTTCCACCTCTTTTACCTTCATGAGGAGGTGCACTAAATGAAGAAGTAGCTATCTTTGGAATACCAACAATCTCTTCAAGGCTGTCAGAGTTTCCACAACTCTCTGGTTCAAGTGCATGCTAATATACACCTTCTTTCTGCAAGGTATGCTTCACACCATTGCATTCCCCAAGAATACAATCTTCACAATATTGAGGTAGAAGACTTGAAATGAAACTCCTTGGCACTATTTGAATGGTCTTCATGGCAGCTTTGGAACTCTGTCCATAAGACTCTCCATAGCCAAGACCCAAATACTTAGGCCTTTCCTCAACCATTATTGGCTAAACAATACCTTGTGCATGTTTACCCAAGCCTTTCCCCTCATAGCCCATCTTGGACATTAGCGTGCAACCTACGCCTCTGGTATGCCTTTCAAAAGAATCAATATAAGAATTCTTAGAAGAATTTGAAGACAAACTAGAATGGTTTACCTCTTCTTCAAGCTGATACTTGACTAAGGCTTCTTTAGCAACAAAGAGTTGTGTCTCCATCGAAGAATCATATTTGCAAGAGTTGTGCCTCTCCATTTCCTGCAATTTGTCAGAAAGAAACTGCTTCTCTTCCTCCACGGAATTCAACTGCTCTCTAAGTATGCTGCTCTTCCTTCCATCCTCATACATTTCTCTCACCTTGTCCGTCATGATGAACAAGTCTTGCTTCATGTCTCCATCAAAGAATCTTGTGATGAAGGAGGAACTTGAGGACTCACTTGTAGAAGTTGTCATTATCAAAATGCACAAAATAACTTCAAACAAAACTATCAAAGAGCTTATTCAAGCAACCTTTTGCAACAAACCTCTTGTGCTTCAAGGATTGCTTTGAGGTCCTTTGGGATAAGAAGAATGCCTTCAGCCCTTCTTCCTTCTTGTCCTCTCTTGGACTCAGCTAACAATAGCTTTCCCTTCACCTTTGCAAACTCAAACAATAGTCAGTCTGCAAACAAGCATACAATCAATCAGACAATCAATCCTTGACTGCCCAAACACCTTTCAGACAAGCAATCTTTGCTCTGTCAATCAAGCATTTTGATCTGATACCACTTGCGTCATGATATCACCTGCTTCATGGTATAACCAGTTCTGATATAACCTTCTTTGAAGGTGGGGTTAATCAACTTTTAAGCTCTGATACCACCTGATCTAAAAATGGGGCACTAAAGGCTTCTTGTCTAGCTTACAAGAACCTCTCCCACTTCCAAAGCATAAATGTTCCCAAGACCTTATGATTAACCAACTGCAGAATTAATAATGTGCTTGAAAATAGGTATGCTTATGTTTATTTTTAAACTGTTCAAATGCCTTAAGTTCTGTTGTTTATGCTGATATGTGAATACATGTAACAATAAAACAGTGCAGCAAATAACGAACACATAAGACAGCAATTTAATTAGGAATTCACCCAAACACAATGGGCTTAAAACACCATCTTATCCCTGGCTCCGAAGCTCTCTAGCTTTCTGGCTCTGGCTCTTGGCTCTTGGCTCTGGCTCTGTGAGCTATCAGCAGCTCGCTCAACCTCCAAGCGACTGCCTCAGCAACTATCAGCTCTCTGGTTTTTCGCTCGCCTCCAAGCGACTCCAAAAACTCCCTCAGCTGCCTGCACTTCCTGCTACCTCGTCAATTGAGCTCTCTGGCATTCTTGAGGCATCCTTCCGACTCTGCGGCTTCCCCAATCGTTTCTGTGCGTGTAATCATTCCTCTGCGGCTCTGCGGCTTCTTCTGCTCCTTGCCTCTTCGACTGGCCATCTAACTCTATGGCTTTGTGGCTCTCTCTGCGTTACAAATGCATCATTGTCTATAAAATGCTCGCTTGCAGCGTGGCACAATGATCAGGGGCAGTTACAATGGAGTTGGGGCCTTCCTTCAGGCAAAACCCGAAAATGGAACAAAATTCCAATACACAGAGTTTTACCAGAAATACATGATCGGGCGCAAAATCCCGAACTTCAAATTCTATGAAATCGCGCTCATAATCCCTATTGGGTCCACCCTTTTATGGCTATCGCAAGTCCACCGTTGATCTGCGTGATCTCCAATCCAACGGCTGACAGCCATTTCGGGTGGTTAATGTGCGCAGAGGTTACCCACCCGAAAAGGCGATTTTCTCTCTCCTGTGCCATGCCACATGTCGACCAATGTATGGGATCAGGCAGAGCCCGTCCAATACCACTTACCGCCTGAGGCCCGCCCGAAATCCCGCTTGCCACGAAACTCAAATAACCCAAAGCTACATCTATAAACTTTTTGGGTCCGCCTTTGGTTGTAATATCGCTATCGCATCGTCGCATGGCCAAAACCCAAATATACGGGAATACATTGAAATTCCGAAATTCCCGAATTTCAAATTCTACGAAATCGGGTCTATAAACCCTATCGGGTCTACGCCCTGATCGCTAATCGCAATCGCGCTATGTCAACGACCCTTTGTATCGGGGATCACCGATCTCCTGACCACCGATTAAATCCGGACCGTTGATCCCTTTTCCCGATCCGATGGCTGAGATCGCACGTCGCTATCAGCATATCGCATTCGCTACTGCCCAGGGGTTCTTCCCTTATACCATGGCATACGCCGACGCCGATATCGCAATCGCTCCATCGCATATCGCCCAGTCGCATGTCGCTATGCCTGGGGTCCCGATATCGGGCGAAGGCCTACCTCCGATGCGATAAGTGGGAGGTCGCAGTCAAGGGTTCCTTCCACCCTTGCCTTAAGTCCTCCGCTTAACCCTTCCGATGTGATTTTCCTTTACAAGGCCTTTTATGCCATTTTTGGAAGAATTTGCCTCATTTTCAAAGGAACAAAGGCAAGCTTCTTTTTGCGATAACTTCATCATTCGAAATCCATTTTAGCCCATTCAAGTTGTGGTAGATTCAAAATGAAAAGATCTCTGAAATGGAACTATTTCCAGGAGCATCCTTGGACTTTCATTTTCCTTTGTGAGGAACACTTTAGACTTAAAAGTCTATCCAAGATCCATTTTGGATCAAAGTGCCCATATGTTATATGCCTTAGATTTGAATATAAAATTATAAACAAAGTATCCAATAATAGAATAGAGATTCTCCACACTTTATTAATACCAAACCCTTAAGGTAGGGCAACAACTTACAATTGATCCTTTTATGGAAGGAACCCACTCTAGTTCGCTACCCTCTTTGAGGGAGCAACCTCTTAAAGAACTAAGCTCCAATTACAATAGTCTTCCACATATCTCATAAGAAGTTCTCCATTCTTAGTTATAATTATCTAGAGAACTCTAACCATAGCAATCTCCTAACTACCTAGTAGACCTTTGTTTAATGAGGCTCCATTATATTAATTCAATACTAACTACATAGTGGTTCTTATTTAATAGTATAGTGGACCTAGTCCACCTTAAATTGAATAGTCTTCACTACTATTTACTGAACTATGGGCTTTTTAGCCCCTCATTACACCCCGAGGGAGGATCCCAACATTCCACCCCCCTCAATGCTTTTTGTAAGGTACAACCATTTACCAATGTCCCATTGATGAGTGTGGATCCTAACGTTGAAATAGGATAAAGAACCAAGGTCCCTCATACAAGTGCTACCCACCATATTGATGTATAGTCCAAGCTCCACTTCAATCCCGGGTCCCATGTATGGGTGCTGAAGCTAACGCGTAACTAATGACTCCTAAGCTCCATGAATGGCCAAGTGAAATGCTCCAAGTATACTGCTATCATGAGGATTCAAATAAATAGAATCCTCAAAAAAGATCATCCATAGAGTCGCAATAGGTCGGGGATGGATCTGAAAGGAACAATACCACTATAGAAGATGCAAGTTGAACAGTAATAGTCATGACTCATAACAAGCTCCTGATTTCCCTCAATGATGTTCTGTACTGAAGTAGAGTCATCATATAGAAGACAGAATTAGTTGTCATCCCAGAAATTAGAACTATCCAAATACCAATCATCACAATCATCCTCGAAATGATATGAGACATATCTTTCTTGGTTATACTCTTCTTGATGCAAGGGGATGTGGTCCCAATAATGTAGATGTTTAGTGATTTCCTTTTTGATATCTTTGATTGCTTGAGACCAATCTTGGAGAAAAAATTTCAACATTATCATATTGCCATTTTTCATGTCCACGAGGGTCAGAGAGCGAAATATTGCAATGGCTGTAGTGTTGAAGTTTCTAATTTTCCTTAGTTAGAAACCCTTCATGCACTTTTTCTGATTTATTCCTACCTACTTGTTATTTTTCTTTAACAAGTTATTTACAAAGTAAATACTAAAAATAAACACCAGTGCATGCTCAACATATTACAGATCAGCGACTAAAAGAAACAAGAACAAACACACCACATGACACCATTATTTTTGGACTAATGTCCCTAGAAAAACCCAATGCGGGAAAACCGGTGCAGTTATCTGAGGGTTTTCTTATTAAGCAATATCAGAGTACAATCTGGGTGCTGAAACTGGCCTACCCAACAGAGAATTTCCTTAGCAGCTATACCTCACAGTTTGAGAGAAATCTCCTAGCTAAAACCCCGAAAAATCCTTTCGGCAACTCCTCAGCACAAAACTGCTATGCAACCCCAGCGTCTTCCCAAACAGGGTTGCGTCAGCCCCTCTGTCTCACACTGGCCTTGTGTCAGCCTTTCTAGGCCTGCATCAGCCCTAGGAGGCCTTGTGTCAGCTTTGGGAGCCTCTACGTCAACTGCGTTGGCCCTTCTAGTGCTCTGCGCAGCACTAGGCTACCTCTGCATGGCTTTGCGTCACCCTCCTTGGCTGCTGCACTACTCTCCCGACACAATCCCTGCCTTCTCTGTTTCTCTGTACTCAATGCCCCTCAGCTGCTCTCCTGATCATTGATTCTATCTCTCTTAGCAAACCCTGCTCTGGAGAATAGAATGACTGATCATCTAGTGTCCTTCTCTAAGTAACCCTCAAGCCTCCTCTTATACTTTTCCTGTTAACGATTCAACAGCTGAGATTAAGTCTCTAATCAATGGCTAAGATTAGATCTAGCTTGATCCATGTCTTTTGGACCATTCTAACACAGATTCATATTAATAAACATTAATATTTTATTTTTCCTAAGTTTAAACTTAGGGACTCCATTAAACATATTAATTATTTTAATATCTCCTGATCTGTTTAGAATCTGCCCAAACCCTTTTTGGGTATTGGAGATCTCATGTGCCCAAACCCTTTTTGGGTATTGGAGATCTCATGTGCCCCAACCTCTCAATCAAATTTTGTGGTTAGAGCACATCCGATGCTACCCCAAATCAACACTCCCTCTTAGCGAGGACTGTGCTCTAACAATACTCCTCTCTAAGTATTACTCTGATCATCCTACATCAGTACATGTACTGATGCTAGGCCTTCCTGCCGAACATCCTCTGCACTGCTGCCCATGGTTTTGCCACTGCATCTGTACGACAGCTCCCTCTGCATCCGTGATGTTGCTGGTCCTTTCTCCCAGCACAGCATCTGCACTACACCTCTTCTCATCATGTTGCATCGTGTTGCCCACTGTTTCACTACAACTCAGTTACTGAGAAGTAAGTAACTAATCTCCCAATTGACCTCTTTGTTGGGCTAGAAACACCCACTAATGTTGAAGCTCCCTCTATCGCTGACAAGTGCTCCCTCTCTCTGACCTCTGCGTTGCTGCAACAACTCCCTGCATCTCGCACTGTTGCACACCTCTTTGTGCTCTCCTGCACTGGTGCAACACCCCTGTGCCTCTCGCACTACTGCAGCCTACTAGCTATGCGTTGTCTTGGGACTCCTGCACTGTAGGTCTCTCTGCTGCTCCATCTGCATCTCTGTCTCTACCCACCAAGCCAGTCCTCCTACTCCTCATCGGGGCTTTTGTAGCAAGGTCTAATCCAAGAGGCTAGGTACCTTAAGGATCCTGCCCTTCATCGCTTGTAGTCCATCTTACTACAGCTCGATGTCTCCCCACTTCCGCTCAAGTGGTGTGTGTGCACTCATGGCACAATCATCGTCTGTCAAAACTTCCTTCTCTGCCTGTGTTGGCGTTGCCTTAGTCTCGAAAGACTCTCCCTTACTTTTCTTCCTTGGGCCCCAAGTCGCAAAATGACCCATCTCCCCACAGTGGAAGCACTTGATCTTGGAGAGATCTTTCTTCTTCCGCTTCTCCTGCTTTCCCTCAGATGCTAGGGCCACATCCTCCTCCTCCTACTTGACCTTGATCCCTGACTATCGACTGATCTCTTCCTGGTGAAGAGCTTCCCACATCTAGTCCAAAGTAGGAGAGTCTCTCTGCCCAGGATGCTCTGGACAAACACTTCCCACTCTTCTGAGACAACATTCAGAGCAATCCTCACCATAAGCTCCTGATCCGGTGTCGCTCCTATAGCAATCAACTGATTTCGGATCTCATTTAGTCCTCCGAGGAAGGAGTCAATCGTTTGACCCTTCTTCATCCGATACAACCTCATCTGGTTCTCGAGCAGCATTCTTCTCTGCACAGAAGTATGCTGGTACAGGTTCTTGAGAGCCTCCCACATCTCAACTGCCATCTCCTTCTCGGCTATATGTGGTACCACATGATCCTTGACCCCATCAAGGATAATGCATGTGGCCCTCACCATCGCCTCTTCGTACCTGTCATTATCATTGGGGTTGACTAGGATAGCTACTACCTTTAAGGCGAAGTTCTTGACACGATTTTTGTCAAGCACTGATAAGATTCTGGCCTTCCAGATTGCAAAGTTTGATGCTCCGTCCAGTCTATCCTGGTCTCTTACCCCGTGTAGTGCCATGATGCTCCTCTACTTCGCTCCTGGAAGTTCTTGGTTTGACTCCTCTGAGTCTCTACTTCCAATCTGGAAGTTCTCTTCTGGACTCCCTCTGGGTCCTGATTTCACTCTCGGAAATCCTTCTGCCACTTGTCGAGATGTCCCCTACTCTGATCGTCTTGTGCAACTACACTGCTGATCCAGGTTCCTTGGCTAGACACCCTTGGTAACAACTCCTCTGGCCCTACTCTGTCAGGTCTGTTCTGGCTACAATACCTGACCAGCTCCACTCTGCAATATTTCTACAGCCTTCTAGACTCCAGCAACTACCTCTCTGTGAACTGCGCCAGCCCCTCTCTGCCCCACGCTGGCTCTGTGTCACCCCAGATGGGTCTGCATCACCCCTGGGATGCCCTGCATCAGCCCTCTGGCCCTCTACGTCAACAACACTAGCCTCTTTGAGGCTCTGCACAGTTCCTGACTTCCTCTGCGTGGCTCTAGCTAGCTTTGTGTCACACTTCCTTGGCTTCTGCGCTGCTAGAAAGTGCTTTTGTCACCCAGGGACAGCTGTTTTTCTACTGCTATTGCTCCGCTCGGCTGATGTCTTTTAGTCCTTCTCTGATTCGCAATCACCCTTTGATACCATGTTGAAGTTTCTAATTTTCTTTAGTTAGAAACTCTTCATGCACTTTTTCTGATTTATTCCTACCTATTTGTTATTTTTTCTTTAACAAGTTATTTACAAAGTAAATACTGAAAATAAGCACCAGTGCATGCTCAACATATTACAGATCAGCAACTAAAAGAAACAAGAACAAACACACCACATGACAACATTATTTTTGGACCAATGTCCCCGGAAAAACCCAATGCGGGAAAATCGGTGCAGCTATCTGAAGGTTTTCTTATTAATCAATATCAGAGTACAATCTGGGTGTCGAAACTGGTCTACCCAACAGAGAATTTCCTTAGCAGCTATACCTCACAATTTGAGAGAAATCTCTTGGTTGAAACCCCGGAAAATCCTTCCGGTAGCTCCTCAGCACAAAACTGCTCTGTAACCCCAGCGTCTGCCCAAACTGGACTGTGTCAGCCCCTCTCTGTCTCACGTTGGCCCTACATCAGCCTTTCTAGGCCTGCGTCAGCCCCCGAAGGTCCTGTGTCAACTCTGGGTCTGCGTCAGCTACGCTACCCCCTCTCGTGCTCTGCGCAGCACTTGGTTGCCTCTATGTGGCCCTGTGTGAGCCCTTGCTAGCTCTGCGTCACCCTCCTTGGTTGCTGCGCTACTCTCCCGGCATAATCTCTACCTTCTCTGTTTCTTTGTACTCAATGCCTCTCAGCTGCTCTCCTAATCATTGATTCTATCTCTTTTAGCAAACCCCGCTCTAGAGAATAGAATGACCCTCAAGCCTCCTCTAATACTTTTCCTATTGACGATTCAACGACCGAGATTAAGTCCCTAATCAACGGCTAAGATTAGATCTGGCTTGATCCATGTCTTTTGGACCATTCTAACACAGATTCATATTAATACACATTAATATTTTATTTTTCCTAAGTTTAGACTTAGGGACTCCATTAAAAATATTAATTATTTTAATATCTCCTGATCTGTTTAGAATCTGCCCAACCCAAACCCTTTCTAGGTATTGGAGATCTCATGTGCCCCAACCTCTCCACCAAATTTCGTGGCTAGAGCACATCTGATGCTACCCCAAATCAACATGTAGCACACAAAATATTGATTGGAAGTACAACATATAATGTGCCAAATCAGACCCCAACAAATCCTCTATCGAATAGTGTTGGTCAAGCGAAAATCGGAGGCCTTTGTCAAAAGAAATGAGCTTTGCAATGCACGCGCCCATCATGAAAAAAAACCTAATTTAAGTGAATATAAACCAACGATATATTTACTTACCAAAGTCTGATTGGACTTTTTTTTTGTTTGAAACTATGTGTTTTTCCATGAGGAATTTAGATCTGCAACTTGTTTCTTCAAATTTGGCCAAGAAAGCTAGATGAATTGATTTTAAGTATCACAGCCCTTCTTTTTTCTTTGAAAACCTGCATAATAAGAAAAGAAAAAATTCCTCTTTTCTTGGCCCAAAAAAATTGTTCTAATACCAATTGTTATAACTTATGTACCTTAGATCTGAAAAAAATAAAATCACATACAAATATCTAAGAATAAGATAGAAATGACTCACTCTTTATTATTACTAAAACCCTTAAGATATGGCAACTACTTATAATTGATCCTTTTATGGAAGGAATCCCGTCCTATTCAATCGCTTCTTCAAGGGGGCAACTGCCTAATGAGATAAAGCTCCAATTACAATAATCTTCCACATATCTCATAAGGAGTTAACCATCCTTAACTCCTATCTGGTGGACCTTCTTTAATGAGACCCCATTACATTTATTCAATACTAACTACAATATTGGGCCCTATTTAATAATATAATGGACCTAGTCCACCTTACATAGCATGGGCTCTACTATTATTACTCTACTATTGTTAATTTTGTATGTTCTATGCTTAAGAGCAATTTACTTCAATTTTCTTATTAGCCCAATATCAATATCCAGATTAACAATCACATCAGCATAATAGTAAAATGCATATAGAACATAAACATAAATAGAAGAAGACAAGCCAAGACAAGAGGACACAAGATGTGGCACCATCCAGGGACAAACCCCAATGTGGGGAAACCCTTGATCAATTCTTCTTATATTCTTCAATAGTTCAGCAGAAAGAGAGATAGTACAAATATACAAAACTGATATTTTATGACAGCAGTAGGAAAGCCTTGACCAAAGAAGTCAATGCTAGTCAAACTGGATGGAAGTCTTTCTCTAAGTGGCTTGGTCAAGTCCAGTGAACTTTGGCCTTCAACTGAAAACACAATCAGCCCAAACATTGCTCATAATTCTGATTTCATTCTGCAGTAGATTGTTGTTCTGGTTAGGGCACTTGCAGCAGCCCTAAACTCCCTTGACAATGTTGATTTGCTGATCTGATTAGGGCACTTTTAGTAGCCTTAAACTTCCTTCACAATCTCCAAATAGTCCTAAGAGAGCTGAGGCATATGCTTGAGTAAGTCCTCCCTTTTCTATGAAACAGTGGCACATCTAGATTGCCCTATGCAGCGCAGCAGCACTTGCTATGGTGCTCTGGCCTGCAGCCTAGCACATAGCAACTCCTGTAGCAAATGTCCTCAACACAATATACAAACATCATCAACGCAGCAGTATTTAGATTACAAGAACTCGGCTTACTGTCATCACTTTCTAGCACCCAATCTGCATGCCTACACTGATATGTTCAGAGCCTTTAGGGCAGACTTCTTCTACGCACTGCCTCACCTTATTGCTGCAGCTCCCCTGTCTTGAAAACAATCCTTAACCCATGCCAAGGAATAGCCTCTAACACTGCGCTGTCACCTACAGCAACTCATGCTTCTTTCACGTTGTCAACAGGCTTCTACTAGCTGCGTTAGGGCTCTTTTGCTGCAGCTTAGGGTCTCTCCTTAGCTGTGTATTAGGGCTCCTTAGATCTGCAGCTAGGTCTTCTTTTGTTGTCTCCCCTTAGCTGCATCTTTAGGCCTCTATTGACTGCGGCTTTAGGCCTTCATTGACTGCGGATTAGGGCTCCTTTGACTGCGGCCAGATCTCCCTTCAACTACGGCTAGGGCACCTTTGATGACTGCGTCTAGGGCTCTCTTAGATGACCCTTTCCACTACGTCTTCTTTGAGAGAAGACAAACCCAAACAAGTGGAGAGAGAAATCATGAGAGAAGTGATCCTCAAATGACTTGAGTTCTCCTCTATTTAAATGCAACGTTGAGGTTGAGCTAGGGGTAATTTGCTTGCTGGCCGACCTTGACAATTTGTCAAATAATATAAATAAATTCATATCTCCATATATACATGTCGGAATCGGATGATCTTTAGATCAATCCTACACCTCTTGAAGAGAGGAATCTAAGAAAAATATCAGCTGCCATAAATAAGGTGACCCACATGGAGTTTGGCCCTAGTTGCCAATTTTAACACTCCCTGTCAACTAGGGGGAACTCCGTCTGCTAATCCATCTGTCAGTCGGTACTATCTCTACCATCAATGCACTGCTCTGCTCTGCTGAACTATGAAGAAGAAGAATAAGTGATCGAAAATGTATCATATCATTCTCTACCGACCCGAAGTTAGTCCCATATAAAAAGAGTCTCTCATACCACTCTCACTGATCCGAAATTAGTTCCAAATAAAGAGAGTGTCTCATACCACTCTTATTGACCCGAAGTCAGTTCTAATTGATCCCAAATCAATATCATCCTAGCACAGGGAGTACGGTAGTACACGATGCGTCCATTGGTAGTACTATGGTCCCTATCCTCATTTCCCTACTCATTAGCCAAATGAGAGGTACTTCCCATGAGTCCCAGACTGCATGGTAGGATGACTCAACAGGAGAAAGATGAACCACTCACCCTGCCTACATGTCGCCATGGGGTATCCCAGGGGAAGGCTCAACCACTCACCCTGTACACAACAAATCACTAGGGAAAGGTTGAACCACTCACCCTATGATTGTGTATCAGCAGGAGAAGGATGAACCACTCATATTGCCTACATAGCAAACCACTAGGGGAAGGCTGAACCACTCACCCTATGGTTGCTCATCACTCCAAGAAGTACCCCAAGCCCTCCGGAGCTCCCAAAGCTCAAAGTCCATCTCATATAGGACCCTCAGGAGAGGGTCTCTCCACGACTCCTAGTCGTTCTCGGAAAGTCAAGAATTTGACCTTTCCCAGGGGCTTAGTCAGAATATCGACGACCTGTTCATCAATCCCAACGTGATGGAGCCTTATTGCTCCTCGTTGTACCATATCCTGGATAAAGTGGTACCTGATGTCTATGTGCTTGGAGCGATCATGAAATATGGGATTCTCTGATAATCAGATCCCACTCTGGTTGTCACAAAGGATCACAATGGTATCCAACACGTGTCCAAACAGCTCACTGAAGAGCTTCCTCAACCAGACAGCTTCATAGGAGGCCATACTCGCAACTATGTATTCGGCCTCAGCGGTGCTTAAAGCAATCGACTTCTGCTTCTTGCTCATCCAAGATATCGAAGGAGAACCCAAAGAGAAACAACACCCAGAAGTGATTTTGCAATCCACCATACTACCTACCCAATCAACATCAGAATAACCATGCAACCTCACATCTCTAGCAGTGTATCTTAGTCCATGAGTGATTGTGCCCCGAAGATATCTCAGAAGATTCTTGGCACCAACCCAATGTGAGTGATGAGGCTCAATCATATATTGGCTCAACGTGTTAATTGCAAAGCATATATCCGGATGGGAGTTCACCAAGAACATTAGTGCTCCTATGAGTTGACAATACTCAGAAGCATTTCCCAATTCAGGCCCAGCAGCACTATCGCATAACTTCTTAAAGTTAAGCTCCATCAAGGTAGTCACAAGCTTGCAGTCCACCATCTCAAATCTTTCCAATATCTTCACAACATATTTTCCTTGAGATACAAAAATTTCTCCTGGATTTTGCCAGACCTCCAACCCTAGGAAGTAGTGCATCAGTCCTAAGTCCTTCATCTCAAATTCGGAATCCAACTCCCTCTTACATTCGTGAATGAGAGGGTCTGCACCTGTCAAAAAGAGGTCATCCATATAAAGCACCAGTATGAGAGGTCTATCATCTTCAAACTTAAAGTAAAGGTTCGAATCAACTTCACTCCTAGTGAATCCCAACTTCATCAAATAGCCATCGATCCTCTCATACCAAGCCTGGGGTGCTTGCTTCAAACAACCACAAAGAACTTTCTTCAACCTGCATCTATGAGATTCCTGGTCATCAACATCAACCCCCTCAGGTTGTTCCACATCTGTGGTCTTGATATTACTTCAAGGGAATGGTCCCCTTGTAAGTTTTCCCTTGATACATCTCAGACATATATCTTCATGCTCTCCTTTGAACTCGGGCATCCATGTCACCATTTGTCTCACATTGGATAGGGCCTTGTAATGAATATGGGCAAACCTCCGGTGCCATAGTTCAGATTGTAGAGATGTGTCACAAGACATGGCCCCCAATGGACTTCCTGCAACTTGATAGAAAGTGCCAACCCTGAACCCAAGAGTAAAAGCATCTTTAAAATTTATTTTCCAAACACATACCTTTCCATCTATAAATGCCACCTTGTAACCTTTGTCTTCTATTGCCGAAATAGACACCAGGTTCTTCTTGAGATCAGGTACATATAGAACTTCTTGTAAATGAATCGTGTTACCCTGATTCAATTGAAGGGTAACATTCCCTACACCCTTTATGGGATAGGTGGCATCGTCTTCAACAATAATCTCCAAGTTTGTTTCATTCTCTACCAGATTAGAGAGAGCACCCTTGTGTTGATTTGGGGTAGCATCGAATGTGCTCTAGCCATGAAATTTGGAGGAGAGGTTGGGGCACATGAGATCTCCAATACCTAGAAAGGGTTTGGGAAGATTCTAAACAAATCAAAAGATATTAAAATAATTAATATTTTTAATGGAGTCCCTAAGTCTAAACTTAGGGAAAATAAAATATTAATGTGTATTAATATGAATTTGTATTAGAGTGGTCCAAAAGAAATGGATCAAAACAGATCTAATCTTAGTCGTTGATTAGGGACTTAATCTCGGCCGTTGAGATGTCAACATGAAAAGTATAAGAGGAGGCTTAAGGGTCACTTGGAGAGTACACCAGATGATCAGTGATTCTATTCTCTAGAGTGGGGTTTGCTAAGAGAAATAGAATCAGTGATCGGGAGAGCAACTGAGGGGCATTGAGTACAGAGAAGGTAGAGAAGGCAGATATTGTGTCGAGAGAGCAGCGCCGCAGCCAAGGAGGGTCACGCAGAGCTAACAAGGGCTCACAGGGTTGCGCAGAGGTAGCCAAGTGTTGCGCAGAGCACCAGAGGGGCCAGTGTAGCTGATGCAGAGGCTCCCAGAGCTGACGCAGGGCCTCCTGGGGCTAACGCAAGCCAAGGAAGGCTGACGCAGGGCCAACGCTCGGCTAGGAGAGGCTGACGCAATCCAGTTTGGGCAGACGCTGGGGTTGCAGAACAGTTTTGTTCTAAGGGGCTGCCAAAAGGATTTTCCGGGGTTTCAGCCAGGAGATTTCTCTCAAACTGTGAGGCATAGCTGCTAAGGATTTCTCCGTTGGGTAGGCGAGTTTCGGCACCCAGATTGTACTCTGATATTGGTTAATAAGAAAACCCTCAAATAGTTGCACCGGTTTTCCCGTATTGGATTTTTCCTAGGACATTGGTCCAAAAATAATGGTGTCATGTGGTGTGTTTGTTCTTGTTTCTTTTAGTTGTTGATCTATAATATGTTGAGCATGAACTGGTGTTTATTTTCAGTATTTACTTTGTAAATAAGTTGTTAAAGAAAAATAACAAGTAGGTCGGAATAAATCAGAAAAAGTGCATGAAGGGTTTCTAAACTAAGTAAACTTAGAAACCTGAACATGGTATCAGAGCGTGATTGCAGATCACAGGAAGACTAAAATACATCAGCCGAGTGGAGCAATAGCAGCAGAAAACAGCTGTCCCGAGGTGACAGAAGTTGTTTCTAGCAGTGCAAAAACCAAGAAGTGTGACGCAGTGCCAGCCAGAGCCACGCAGAAGAAGCTGAGAGCTGTGCAGAGCCTCAGAGAGGCCAGCGTTGCTGACGCAGAGGGCCAAAGGGCTGACGCAGGGCATTCCAGGGCTAATGCAGACCCATCTGGGGCAACGCAGAGCCAGCATGAGGCAGAGAGGGGCTGACGCAGTTCAGAGAGAGGTAGTTGCTGGAGTCTAGAAGGCTGCAGAAATATTGCAGAGTGGAGTTGGTGAGGTACTGTAGTCAGAACAGTACTTGACAGAGCAGGGCCAGAGGAGTTGTTACCATGGGTTTCTAGCCGAGGAACCAGGATCAGCAGTGCAGTTGCACAAGACGATCAGAGTAGGGGGCATCTCGACAAGCAGCAAAAGGATTTCCAGGAGGGAAATCATGACCCAGAGGGAGTCCAAAAGAGAACTTCCAGACGGGAAGTAGACACTCAAAGGAGTCGAACAAAGAACTTCCAGGAGGGACGTAGAGGAGTGTCATGGCACGACATAGGGTAAGAGACCAGAATAGACTGGACGGAGCATCGAACTTCGGAGTCTGGAAGGTCAGAATCTTATCAATTCTCGACAGGAATCGTGTCAAGAACTTCGCCTTGAAGGTTATAGCTATCCCAGTCGACCCCAGTGATAACGACAAGTACGAAGAGGATCACTGGGGCTATATAGCCGAGAAGGAAACAACAGACAAGTGTTGCACAGAGCACCAGAGGGGCTAGCGTAGCTGACGCAGAGACTCCCAAAGCTGACACAGGGCCTCCTGGGGCTGACGCAGGGCCAGCGCTGGGCTAGGAGAGGCTGACGCAGTCCAGTTTGGGCAGACACTGGGGTTGCAGAGCAGTTTTGTGCTAAGGAGCTGCCGGAAGGATCTTCCGAGGTTTCAACCAGGAGATTTCTCTCAAACTGTGAGGCATAGCTGCTAAGGAAATTCTCTATTGGGTAGGCCAGTTTCAGCACCCAGATTGTACTCTGATATTGCTTAATAAGAAAACCCTCAGATAGCTGCACCAGTTTTCCCGCATTGGGTTTTTCCGGGGACATTGGTCCAAAAATAATGGTGTCATGTGGTGTGTTTGTTATTGTTTCTTTTAGTTGTTGATCTGTAATATGTTGAGCATGCACTGGTGTTTATTTTCAGTATTTACTTTGTAAATAACTTGTTAAAGAAAAATAACAAGTAGGTAGGAATAAATCAGAAAAATTGCATGAAGGGTTTCTAAACTAAGTAAACTTAGAAACTTCAACACCTTGTATCCGGTGAAGTGCCTTGGAGCACCACTATCAATAAGTCAATTTCCCAAAGTGTCCGAAAGAGAGGTGGTGGAGAGGGTCGATATAAGATAATACTCCTTTTTCTTATTGTTAAGAACATTTGATTCTTCATACCTGGAGTTCCTTGCTTTCTTGGAGGGTTGACCATTTCCTTGATGTCTCTCATTCCTTTTTCTTTTGCCATTGTACCTGTCATTCCTTCGATCATTGTTGTTGAAGTTGCCCCTAGAATGATTGTGATCATCATCATGTGATGTGTCCCTTCTATTTGGACACTCCCTCACATAGTGGCCAAACTTATTACAAACAAAGCACCTACCCTTCCTTCCAACCTTAGATCTGGGCTTTCCATTAAAGTGACCTTTAGACCCTGCATTATTTCTCCTTTTGGCATGAGCGGAGAAAGCAGTGGGGTTGCCTCTACTAGAAGGCATCTCTTGCTCCACCATTCTTGTTTCTTCTTGAATGCATCTTGACATCAATTCTTCAAATCCCGGAATTCGACCATTATTGAGAATAGTGGTTCTAAATATATACCACTCGAGTGGGAGCCCCCCAAGGGTAGTGATAGTAAGTTCCCTGTCAGGAATGACTTTTCCAATCAATAGAAGATCATTCTTGATCTCAGTGATCTTTAAGAAGTGGGATTGAGTATCCTCGTCCTTGCCCTTCTTAACATCCTTCAGCTTATTTTTGAGAAATAAAATTTCATTTGCATCACTAACCTTGAACATGCTTACCAATCTGTCATAGATCTCCTTGGAGGTGTTCAAATCGGAGATGTAGGCCACCAAACGCTTGTCAATGGAATCTCTAATAATCTTCTTCGCTTTGACTTCACCCTTGGTGTACTTGTTCTTTGTAGTAGTCGATGCATTTGATGGAGGCTCGGGGATTTTGCCCTTCACATAGTCCAACACTTCATGTTCTTCTAATGTCATATCAAGAGACATCTTCCATCCATGATAGTCAGATTTTTCACGGAGCTTGTCTTCAGCTGGGAAGTGGGATGAGGAACCCATTGAGCCTTTTGTCCTTTCCAACTGTCTTCGGTGATTACTTTTTCACTCTTGCTTGGGCTTTGTCTTCACCTAAACTCCAATACCATGTTAATTTTTGGTATGTTCTATGCTTAAGAGCAATTTACTTCAATTTTCTTATTAGCCCAATATCAATATCCAGATTAGCAATCACATCAGCATGATAGTGAAATGCAGATAGAACATAAACATAAACAGTAGACGACTAGCCAAGACAAGAGGACACAAGATGTGGCACCAGCCAGGGACAAATCCCAAAATGGGGAAACCCTTGATTAATTCTTCTTATATTCTTCAATAGTTCAGCAGAGAGAGAGATGGTACAAATATACAAAACTGATATTTTATGACAACAATAGGAAAGCCTTGACCAGAGAAGTCAATGTTGGTCAAACTGGATGGAAGTCTTTCTCTAAGTGGCTTGGTCAAGTCCAGTGAACTTTGGCCTTCAACTGAACACACAGCCAGCCCAAACACTGCTCATAATTTTGATTTCATTCCGCAATAGATTGTTGTTTTGGTTAGGGCACTTGTAGCAGCCTTAAACTCCCTTGACAGTGTTGATTTGCTGATCTGATTAGGGCACTTGTAGTAGCCTTAAACTTCCTTCACAATCTCCAAACAATCATAAGAGAGTTGCAACATATGCTTGAGTAAGTCCTCCCTTTGCTATGAAACAGTGGCACATCTAGACTGCCCTATGCAACCCTTGCTATGGTGCTATGGCCTGCGACCTAGCACATAGCAACTCTTGTAGCAAATGTCCTCAACATTGTATACAAACATCATCAACGCAGCAGTATTTAGATTACAAGAACTCGGCTTACCGTCATCACTTTCTAGCACCCAATCTGCATACCTACGCTGATATGTTCAGAGCCCTTAGGGCAAACTTCTTCTACGCACTGCCTCACCTTATTGCTACGGCTCCCCTGTCTTGCAAATAGTCCTTAACCCATGCCAAGGAACAACCTCTAACACTACATTGTCCCCTACAGCAACTCATGTTTCTTTCACGCTGTCAACAGGCTTCTACTAGCTGCGTTAGGGCTCCTTTTGCTGCAGCTTAGGGTCTCTCCTTAGCTGCATATTAGGGCTCCTTAGATCTACAACTAGGTCTTATTTTGTTGTCTCTCCTTAGCTGCGTCTTTAGGCCTCTATTGACTGCGGATTTAGGCCTTCATTGAATGTGGATTAGGGCGGACTGCGGCCAAATCTCCCTTCAACTGTGGCTAGATCTCTTCTCAAGACTGCTGTTAGGGCCCTCCTTCAACTGTGGCTAGGGAAACTTTGATGATTGTGTCTAAGGCTCTCTTAGATGACCCTTTCCACTACGTCTTCTTTGAGAGAAGACAAACCTGTTAATTTTAGGTATGTTCTATGCTTAGAGCAATTTATTTCAATTTTCACAGTTAGCTCAATATCTTTTCCAGATTAGCAATCACATCAACATTAAAGTAAATTGCAAATAGAACATAAACATAGATCACAGAAGACAAACCAAGACAAGAGGACACAAGATGTGGCGCAAACCAGGGACAAACCCCAATGTGGGGAAACCCTTGATCAATTCTTCTTATATGTTCTTCAATAGTTCAGCAGAGAGAGAGATAGTACATTTACAACAGAAGTCAACACTTTGACTTATCTAAATAAGAGCATAGATCATCTCTAAGAAGATGATACATGAGATTGCTGAACTCAGTTGAAGACATGATGCTTCAACTGATTCTCCAAGGTGACTCCTTCACCTATCATTGCGTTGCATCTCGTCATCACGTTGCACCTCACCGTGCTGCACCATGTTGCACCCATCATTACTATGCTAGACCTCATGACCAAGCTGCACACATCATACTGTTGCACCTTACGCTGCCACTGTTGTCCCATGTGCCATTGTTGCACCATGCTACCACAGTTGTTCCATGTATCATTGTTGTTGTCCCACTGTTAGTGACATTGCCATTCCATGTTTGGCATATTGTTGTCCCATTTGCTATGCTCCAAAAAACATCATAGCCTTGTTGTCCCATTAGCTTGCTGCACCAAGCACCATTGCCTAGCTATCCCATTTACCATGTTGTACTAAGCACACTTGCCTAGCTGTCCTATTTGGCATGTTGTACCTTGATGTTGTTCTAATGAGTTTGCAGCACCATGCTTGCTGCTATCCCATTGCGTCATGCCATCATACTATTAGCACTGTTGCCCCATTGTTAGTGACATTGTTGCTCCTATGTGGCAATATCCAACACCTAAGAAACCCCTCCATGTGGCTGCTAACAGATTCTCCGAGTGTCTAATAAATCACTGTAGATGCTGTCACTGGTTAGGGCATCTAACCACCAAGTTTGGCCCTCCACTTTGGTTACTACAGGCTGCAAGCACATCCCATCCAAACTGATCCAAAATCATGGACCCAACACAAGTCATTAATGGAGAACATACATACCTCTGTACTGTTGTTCATGGACAGAGTTCAGTCACTGGTTAGGGCATTCTCTTGTAACCTACAGCAGCTCAACGATCATGTCATAACTCACCATGCGGCCTCCCTTTCTTTACAAGGTAAGTGACCTCGCTGTTTGAGGAGACACCTACAGCACCATGTATAGGGTTGTTTTGACCATCAAAACAATACTTACAAGCCTGTGGTTTAACCATCCCTTCACACAGACCTTGTTGTCTCTTCAAACAGTCACAAGGGTGACCTTAACGTCCCATCTCCTTTGCTGAAGTAGACCTGGAATTGCAGCCTTCTAGCCGAGCTCCTCGGCCTTCCTAACAACAACTCGTTCCTCCAAAAGACCCATGACTTTGCTGTGGCTAGGATCTATTTGGGCAATGTATATCCTTTTCTTGACTATGGCTAGGTTACCCTTGAGACAGCTTGGAGGATAGGGCATTTCTTCATAACTACGTCCTCTAAGTTAGGACAGTGTTAGGGCATCCTCCTGAGGACTGTGTAGATCATCTAGGACTGTGTTTAGGGCTTATAGAGCGCAGCGTGTAGGCCTCCTTCCCTCCTGCGCCTTAGGGCTACTTCCTCCTAGATTTCTCTCACACTAAAACCCAGAGCAAGTGGAGAGAAATCAAGAGTGAAGTTTGTGTGAAATGACTCTCAAGTCATCTCCTTTTATACTAAAAAGTTGAGCACATGTGGGGTTTATTTGGTTGTTGGCCGACCTTGACAAATTGTCTTATAACACAGATAAATTCATAACTCCATGAATACTTATCAGAATCGGATGATCTTTAGATCAATCCTACACCTCTCGATGAGAGGGATCCAAGAAAAATATCAGCTGCCATAAATAAGATGTCCCACATGGAGTTTGGCCCTAGTTTCCAATTTTAACACTCCCTCTCAACTAGGGAGAACTCCATCCGCTGATCCATTTGCCAGATTGTACTATCTCTGCGATCAGTGCCCTGCACTGCTCTACTCTGCTCTGCTCTATTGAACCATGAAGAAGAAGAATTGGTCGAGAATGTCTCATACCATTCTCGATTGACCCGAAGTCAGTTCCATATGAAGAGAGCGTGTCATACCACTCTTACTGATCCCAGATCAGTTCCAAGAGAGTGAGTCATATCACTCTTACTGACCCGAAGTCAGTTTCATTGATCCCAGAGCAATATCACAAGAGAGTGTCTCAAACCACTCATACTGATCCCAGATCAATGGAGGTCATCCTAGCATAGGGAGTACGGTAAATACAATGATGTGTCCATCGATAGTACTACTATGGTCCCTAACCCCATTTCCCTACTCATTGGCCAGACGAGAGGTACTTCCCATGAGTCCCAAAACTGCATGGGTAGGATGCCTCAATAGGAGAACCACTCATCTTGTCCCTAAGTCGCCATGGGGTATCACAAGGGAAGGCTGAGCCGTTCACCTTGTACACATTGCACCATTAGGGGAGGGTGAGTCGCCCTATGGTCGCTTGTTGCTCCAAGAAGTACCCCAAGCCCCCTGGAGCTCTCAAAGCTCGATGCATGCATCATGCAGGACCCTCATAAGAGGGTCTCTCAACGACTCCAAGTCGTTCGCGAAAGTCACAAATTTGACCTTTCCCCAGAGCTTCTCCAGAATGTCTGCGACCTGTACATCAGTCTCAATGCGATGGAGCCTCCTCGCTCATCGATGTACCATATCCTAGATAAGGTAGTATCTGATGTCTATATGCTAGAGCAATCATAGAATACGAGATTCCTCAACAATCGAATCCCCCCCTAGTTGGCACAAAGGATCACGGTGGTATCCATCATGTGTGCAAACAACTTACTGAAAAGCTTCCACAACCAAGCAGCTTCACACAAGATCATACTCGTAGCTATGTATTCAATCTCAGCAGTGCTTATAGCAACCGTTTTCTGCTTCCTACTCATCCAGGATATTGAGCAGAACCCAAAGAGAACCAGCACCTAGAAGTGTTCTTGCGATCCTCCACACTGCTTGCCCAGTCAGCATTCGAATAGTCATGCAGCTTCACATTTCCGATAATGTATCTCAATCCATGAGAGATTGTGCCCTAAAGATATCTCGGAAGATTCTTGGCACCAATCTAGTGAGGCTCAACCATATATGAGTTCATCATGCTATCTGCAAAACATATATCCGGACGGAAGTTCACCAAGAACCTCAATGCGAATGAGTTTATGGAACTCAGAGGCATTTCCCAAATGTGGTCCACCATCACTACCACATAACTTTTGAAAGTTAAGCTCCATCGAGGTAGTCACGGGCTTGTAGTTCACTATTCCAAATCCGGAATCCAACTCCCTCTTACTTTTGCAAATGAGGGGTCTGCACCTATCAGAAAGAGGTTGTCCTTATCAAAGGTATCGGTATGAGAGGTCTATCATCCACAACCTTCAAGCAATGGTTTGGATCGGCTTCACTCCTAGTGAATCTCAGCTTCATCAGACAGCTATCAATCCTCTCATACTATGCCCGGGGTGTTTTGCTTCAAGCCATAAAGGGCTTTCTTCCCCCTGCATACCTAAGATTCTCGATCATGAGTCTCAAACCCCTCGGGTTGTTCCAAACCTGTGGACCTGCTACATGAGGGGAATGGTCCCCTTGTAAGACTTTCCTTCGATACATCTCAAACATGCACCTTCATGCTCTTCTTGAATTCAGGCATCCCTGTCACCATCTGACTCACATCGGGTAGGGCCCCATAATAAGTAGACCTTCGGTGCTATAGATGAGATGTGTCAACTGACATGGTCCCCAATGGATCATCCTGCAACTTGATACAAGTTGCAACCCTGAACTCAAAAGCATCTTTGAAAATTCCATTTCCAAACACGTACCTTTCCATCGATGAATGCCACCCTGAAATCTTTGAATTCCATTGCCGAAATGGACACCATGTTCTTCTTGTGATCAGGTACATAAAAGAGATTCTGTAAATGAATCGAGTTACCCTCATTCACTTGAGGTAACATTCCCTACACCCTTTCCGAGATAGGTGACATTGACTCCAAGTATAATCTCATGATTGTTCCCATCTCTACCAAGTTAGAGAGAACACCCTTCTATCCAATGAAGTGCCTTGAAGCACTACAATCAATAAGTCAGATTCCCAAAGAGCCTAAAGGAGAGGGCCAATACAAGATAACGCTTCTTTATCTTATCAAAAACAACGTTTGATTCTTCATACCTGGGGTTCCTTGCTTTATTGAAGAGTCGGATATTTCCTTGATGACCCGTATTACCTATCATTCCTCTGATCATTGAAGATGTTCCTGGAATGATTGTTATCATCATCAGGTGATATGTCCCTACCTCGGACACTCCTTCGCATAATGGCCGAACTTATTACACCCAAGGCATCTGCCTTTCCTTCCACCCTTATATCTGGACTTCCCATTGAAGTGATCTTTAGGTAGGCCATCAGAAGCTTATGCTGCGCCATTCTGATAATATTCTTTGTTTCGATTTCACCCTTGGTGAATTTGAAGAGGGATGAGGAACCCATTGTTCCTTTTGTCCTTTCCCAACTGTCTTCGGTGATTGCTCTTTCACTCTTGCTTAGGCTTTGTCTTCACCTCATCTCTGATACCATGTTAATTTTAGGTATGTTCTACGCTTAGAGCAATTTATTTCAATTTTCACAGTTAGCTCAATATCTTTTCCAAATTAGCAATCACATCAGCATTAAAGTAAATAGAACATAAACATTGATCACATAAGACAATCCAAGACAAGAGGACACAAGATGTGGCACGAGCCAGGGACAAATCCCAATGTGGGGAAACCCTTGATCAATTCTTCTTATATGTTCTTCAATAGTTCAGTAGAGAGAGAGAGAGAGAGAGAGATAGTACATTTACAACAGAAGTCAACACTTAAACTTATCTAAATAAGAGCATAGATCATCTCTAAGAAGATGATACATGAGATGGCTGAACTCAATTGAAGACATGTTGCTTCAACTGATTCTCCAATGTGACTCCTTCACCTATCATTGTGTTGCATCTCGTCATTATGCTGCACCTCACCGTGTTGCACCCATCATCACTATGCTAGACCTCATGACCATGCTGCACACATCATACTGCTACACCTTACGCTGCCACTATTGTCCCATGTGCCATTGTTGCGCCATGCTACCACAGTTGTTCCATGTGTCATTGCTATTGTCCCAGTGTTAGTGACATTGCCATTCCATGTTTGGCATACCGTTGTCCCATTTTCTATGCTCCAACAAACATCATAACCTTGTTGTCCCATTAGCTTGCTGCACCAAACACCATTGCCTAGCTGTCCCATTTACCATGTTGTACTAAGCACTCTTGCCTAGCTATCCTATTTGGCATGTTGTACCTTGTTGCGGTACTAATGAGTTTGCAGCACCATGCTTGCTGCTATCCCATTGCATCATGCCATCATACTATTAGAATTGTTGCCCCATTGTTAGTGACATTGCTGCTCCTATGTGGCAGTATCCAACACCTAAGAAACCCCTCCATATGGCTGCTAACAGATTCTCCAGGTGTCTAATAAATCACTGTAGATGTTGTCACTGGTTAGGGCATCTAACCACCAAGTCTACCCCTCCACTTTGGTTACTTCAGGCTGCAAGAACATCCCATCCAAACTGATCCAAAATCATGGACCCAACACCAGTCATTAATGGAGAACATACATACCTCTATATTGTTGTTCATGGACAGAGTTCAGTCACTTGTTAGGGCATCCTCCTGTAACCTACAACAGCCCAACGATCATGCCATAACTCACCTTGAATTATGCAGCCTCCCCTTCTTTACAAGGTAAGTGACCTCACTGTTTGAGGAGACACCTACAGCTCCATGTATAGGACTGTTTTGACCATCAAAACAACACTACCTTCACACAAACCTTGTTGCCTCTTCAAACAGTCACAAGGGTGACCTTTAACGTCCCATCTCCTTTGCTAAGTAGACCTTGTATTGCGGCCTTCTAGCCCAGCTCATCAGCGTTCCTAACAGCAACTCAGTCCTCCAAAAGACCCATGACTTTGCTGCGGCCAAGATTTATTTGCGCAGCATATATTCTTTTCATGATTGCGGCTAGGTTACCCTTGAGACAGCATGGAGGATAGGGCATTTCTTCATGACTGCATCCTCTAGGTTAGGACAATGTTAAGGCATCCTCCTTAGGACTGTGTAGATCATCTAGGACTACGTCTAGGGCTTGTAGAGGGCAGCGTGTAGGCCTTCTTCCCTCCTGTGCCTTAGGGCTACTTCCTCCTAGATTTCTCTCACACTAAAACCTAGAACAAGTGGAGAGAAATCAAGAGTGAATTGTGTGTGAAATGACTCTCAAGTCATCTCCTTTTATACTAAAATGTTGAGCACATGTGGGGTTTATTTGGTTGCTAGCCGACCTTGACGAATTGTCTTATAACACAAATAAATTCATAACTCCATGAATACTTATCGGAATCGGATGATCTTTAGATCAATCCTACACTTCTCGATGAGAGGGATCCAAGAAAAATATCAGCTACCATAAATAAGATGGCCCACATGGAGTTTGGCCCTAGTTGCCAATTTTAAAACCAAACGAGTGGAGAGAGAAATCATGAGACGTGCTCCTCAAATGACTTAAGGTCTCCTCTATTTAAATGCAACGTTGAGGTTGAGCTAGGGGTAATTTGCTTGCTGACCGACTTTGACAAATTGTCAAATAATCTAAATAAATTCATATCTCCATAAATACATGTCAGAATCAGATGATCTTTAGAGTCATCATATATACAACATCAATTACTCGCTAATAAATCGGTTCGCATAGCCCTCTTAAGCCCTTTGAAAGAGAATGAATCTGATGTGTTATGTGAGTGATATGTTAGGGTGGGTTGGGTAAACTTGACTCCGTCAAGTTACCCATGGTTTTGGGCTCCAAGTTTATGGGCATCCATGGTTTTTTCCATGGTATTCATCTTCGATGTAGCCTATTTAAAGGTCGATCAAACTCAATATTTATTGGTCTCAATGACCACAAAGAACAAACAACGGTATCTTTAGACACCACCACTTCTCTTGGTGCTCTATGATCCTAACATCTGGTATCAGAGTGAGAGTGGTATGATATCAGAGCCGAAGGTGGATAGAGAGACCTAGATGTAAAGCCTAGTGAATATCAGAGGCAGAGTGGTAATCCACCAGTGGAAGTGCACATTCAAAGAAGAAAAAGCTGTTGTGTGGAGCGTTGCGGGAAGCCCATGTAAAACTCATCCTATGTGAATTCTGCCAAAGAAGCATGTGTGAAGTCGATAAAGCCCGTGAAGTAGGAAGTGTCGTTGTTGTGTTGAAGTGAAGCATAAAGACCTGAGCAAGTGCATCAAGCTATGTGAACGAGACGTAATGTTGTTGTGGCCATAGATGATGAGGGTACCAAAGAGTAGACCGAGCCAAAGAAGAAATGGTAGCAGCGGAGGAGAATGGCGGTTGGCGAGTGTCAAGAAGTTAGCAAATCCAAGGAGATCCTGTGTTTTTGGTACGATATTGTCGGTCTGCCTAGAGTTTACTGAAGAAGCTAAAATTATGCCTTGTGAGACATGTGGGATCAGATCGTATCTATAGAGAGAGTTTGTGCAAATCGACTAATTATTTTGGAGCTGAGACAGTTGAGGTTTTGAAGTTTTGATTGCGGGGCGTAACTATGAGAGGCCACTGCTAGTACCCTGCGAACGATGAGTTGAGATAGAGCTCCGCCCCAAAGGTGAAAGATTCTTGAGATTTTTGGAGCTTATTGGGAGGAACGAAAAATATTATTGACATTTGAGGAGCATCTTGTATCATCAATGTTTGTTGACATCGAACAGAGCAAATCGAGGGTTTGGAACCACGAATGAAAAAGACAAGGTTTTGAAATTTGGGCCTCATACACTGAGATTCAACTCAGATCGTGTCCAGCTCAGACTCTCTTCAGTCATTAAAGGCATTGTCTCCATGAAGGAATAGATTAATCAGAGGGGTTTTAAAATGGAGGATGGAAAACAAAGAACGAAGAAGGAAGAAGAGGTGGACTCCCTCGAAACGAGCTTTGTTGCAAGTGCAAGAAGGAATGAAGCTACTGTGTGAGTGCGCTAGTCGTGTGAAGGAGCCATGTGAAGCTGTGAACAAGTGAGCTTTGAGGGTTGTGCAAGTTGTGCAAGGAGCAAAGTGTCGTGTTGAAATCGTGTGTGGAGCCAAGTTAGAGTTGAGAATAATGGATGGATCTGATGAAAGGGTCTTGTTACCACTCAAACTAGCAAGGGTACTAGGGAGGGATCCTATAGAGAAACTATGAGGTCAAGGGGAAACAATGGAACGATAGCCTACTATCGCCTCAGCTAAGGCTCCCTGCTCTTTATGGACTTTCACCGATGGGAGGAGTCTCGGTATCAGAGGAATCACAAGGATAGATGGATCAATGATAAGATATGGGGTGATTTCTAAAGCCTATTCACAAGAGAGACTGAATTATATGGCTTGCTTGCCCAAAAAGCAAGATGATGGGCTCTTTATGAAGGGCTAAGAGGATACTTAAGCCTGGGTTTTGGGAATACCCTTTGTCACGAAGCTTCCTAGGTCTAAGAATCCTTTGGAAAAATGGCCTATATGCAATCCTTGTTGAATTTTAGTTTTCAGTGTGTGGAACCACGAGCCAAACTAGGTCAAGGGTATTGAGTTGATCAACCAGGAGGGGCTTGACCTAGTTAGGGGAGAGAATAGGATCAAAGGAGTAATTTTCTTTTGTGATTTAAATGCAATGATCCTAGTGAGGACACTAACCCAAATCAACCTAGGGAGAGAGATAGCCTTATAGCTAGGGCTTGTTATATCTCGGGATGCCACCATCGGATTGTGCTCAAATTTGGAGAACCCCTTGAGAAGACCCCAACGCAATTGTGGACCAATTTTCAAGGTGTTCGGATGGATACAAAGGATTTTTCTTGATGCCCTAGGTGACCCTCTAGGGTTAGGCCTCGAATCGAGAAGAGTGGAGAAAAGAAAGATTAATTTGACCACCAAGAGGATGCAAGGATCAGTGCCTTGCTTAAGGGGCTTAATGGAGTCAAGATACACCTAGATTGAAGAATTTTGTAAGCTAAGGAGCCCTAACCTTCGCTAGCCTCTTCAAGGGCAACAACTAGGTAATTAGAGATTTATACTTCAAATTTGCAAAGAGATGAAGTTTCGAGGTCTTTCAACCTAAGAGGTGCCTCTAGGAACATTTACCCAATCCCTTAAATAGCAACACATGCACTAAATCACTTATTCAAGGTCCCAAAAGAATTTCGCATTACATTAACCCATACAAGAATAATGATAACAATATACATGCATTTGACAAGTAAGATTACAAGAATAGCATTAAAGGTTCACTTACATGAGAGAGAGAGGATATTCATTCATCAACTTTGCATTAGAAAGAAGCTCCAAAGACAATAACGAAAATCCAAACATCATAGTGCATCAAGAAACTCCAAAAAGTTCACCCTGGCAAAAAGTGCTAAATCTCTCAAGAGATACTAATCCAATCCAAGTGGTGATGAGAGGTTAGAACGAGCCTCTCTCATATGTATACAACTCTAAAGGGGATTCGATTTGCCTAATTGGCCTAATTTAGCCCCAAATAATAAAATAATACATAATAATGACATGACTTGTTGACAAGCCCACCAAGAATAGCCTCTCAAGAGGGCAAAATAATGAATATGATGAGTCGTTGGGCCGTTGAGGAGGCCTAATTGAGTCCAAATGTGCCAAATTGATTGAAAAGGCTTCAAACATAGTGGAAAAGAGGTTGGCCCCTTGTTTTCCAAGCATGTCACATGTGGTGCTCCCAAGTGGGTGTGGGAGCACAATGACATCCTCATGGGTCTCCAAGTGGATCAACAATGCCTGTAAACCATCTGTAAGTGATAGGATGATGACATAAGCCCTCCCTTTGTCTCCTGTAGCGAGACACATCCTCATCTGGACCTTGGAACATCTGCCAAGTGTGTGTACATGCGTGGAGCCAGCTGGGCATGGTGATCCAGGTGCATAATCCTCATCCAAAAGGTGGAACACGAGCAATCCCTAAATGGTGTTGGGGATCCATGAAGTACTCTCTGCTATGGTGGAGGCCCATGGCTCTCAACGCTCACCCCACAAGTGTCAATGTGGCCCTCTGGAGGGCTTGGACCCTGTATAGGGAGACCAAACCCTAAAACGGAGACCCACCTACAATCTTACATAAGATCCAATGTGTCCCCTTGCCCTCCAATACAACAAATCATTAGATTAATCAATTAAAAGAGCTTACAAATCATGGAATCAAGCAGACAATTCATGGTGACACGCCCTTACATAGTGGCCTTTGGCATGTACAGTACCTCCAAGCTCAATAAGGGGGTTAACCAAGGACCCTATTAGGTGGTTTCAGCCTTTAAAGGGGGTGACATGTCCATGGTACATCCATCAATGGGTAGGTGGCGTGTGATATAGTGATGGGATGGAGTGGGGATCAGGGGAAGGGTCCAAGCCGCATGTCATGGTACAAAGGTAGCTATGATGAGGGAAGCCCAGGTCAAGTGATGATACAAATGAATGTATCTAACATCAATATATAGCCTCCTAAGGAGTTCGAATTAGCCTATGGGCCTACATTAGCCCCTAATGATAAAATAATGTGCAAATAAAACCCCTATTAGTGACAAGCCCACCAAACTAGCTCACAAGAGTAAAAATAAGCCTCACAAGGGGCCAAATAATAATATGTACATGTCGTAGGGCCCTCCAAAGGCATAATAGTACCCAGAAGTGCCATATTGAGGAATAAATTCCTCGGAATATGATGGACAAGGGGGTGGCCCCTTGTTCTCCAAGTAGTAGACCTGTGGTGCTCTCAGTGGGTCTAAGGGCACATAAATGAACCCATGGGCCTCCATATGAATCGAGGCTACCTGTAGACCCTCTACAAGGGTCCAAGTGGTGGAATGAATGTTGCCATGACATCGTACAAGTCTTGGGACACCTGCCAAGAGTGTGGGGCTCCTGTGGGGGCCCGCTGGGCATAATGTACTAAGCATATCACCATCATCCCAAAAGTGGATCGCTAGTAGTCTCTGAGCATACATTAAGATCCGTGGAGTGTTGTCTACTGATGTGGAGGCCTATGGCTCTCTATGCACACCCCATGTGCCAATGTAGAGCTCTGGGGGTTAGGATCCCATATAGGGAGACCAAACCCAAATGGAAACCACTTTTAATCCTGCATAAGATCCAATGCGTCCCCTAGGCTTCCAGTACAACCAGTCATTAAAATAATCGGGTAAAAGAGCTTACAAATCATGGATAACAAAGAGGGCACTTCATAATGGCATGCCCTTCCGCAATGGGCTTTGGCATGTGCTAGTGTCTCCAAGCTCTAGAGGGGGTTAGCCAAGTACCTTATTAGGTGGTTCCAGCCCTTAAAGGGGATAACAAATCCAAGGTACATCCCTCTAATGGCGGTGGCAAGTGACAAATAAGTGAGATGGAATAGGGAATGAGAGGGGCAGTCCTGGGCCACATAGTGGGGCATAGGGGTAGCTAGATAAGGGGAAGCCCATACTTGGATATGTAATGTACAGGAGGGAGAAATCATGGTACATGAGGTGCCCCGGCCTTGATTTTTACACCCTTCTTCATATACCTTTTTCCTTTTATGAATTTTCTTTAATTAAATGCTCGGGGCTCAACAGACAAGAGCATGATGTGTAAGATATAGCATTGATTACCCCCTTTTAGGTAGGGCAGTTCATTTCCCTCCAGGGGTTGGGACAATCATGGGTTCCTAAATGATAGAGGAGGCTCATCTAGGGCCTATGGAACCAGGGTGATGGCCATGGATTGGAGTAGAGCTCATGTAATGGCTTTTGCCCATGTGCTAATTATTTTTGTCGCGGTCGTCTTGCATTTTGTGGTACAATTTCTTGTTAAATGTGGCCAATTATGCTTTTCACTTTTTCTTTTAATTTCTTCAACCTCCGGGGCATCATCCTAGGCCTGACCCAAGGTGGGGGCAAGGGGATAGGGAGGCATGCCCTATGTGGACCCAAAATGGGAAGGTGGACCCAAGTGGGAGAAAATATGAAAGGGGGTATAATGAGTGGAAAGGGAGTAATATGTGCGGGTAAAGGAGCGGGACCACGCACCCAAAGTCGGGGTTTCCCAACTAGTACCACCCTAGAACCAAATGGTCAATAAAGGAGATCCCACGGGACTAAGATCCAAGGGTAACAACCAAAAGAGATCAACGGGACAAGAGCACAAACTAAGCCCACTTTTTCTACCAAATCCCCCCATCAATCCATACCCAGAAGTATCCATGATAAGTAAACCCAATACTCAATTACCAAATGACAAGACATACCTTTAGATTCGAGAGGCCCACCTTCAAACATATGATCAATATAGGTGGGTGAGGGACCGCATGGCTAGCTCAGGTGGCAAAGAAATGGCACAACGAGCTAGTAGGCAGCATCAAGGGATTGATGGCTGTCAGCTGAGGCTCATCATGGAAAAAAAAATCTCCTGGGGATATCACCCACAAAGTGGTGGGTAACATCTAGCTCCAACTAGGATGTAATCTCTCGAAGAAGTGGACGAGGTTGCTCAAACGGGAGTTCACGAGAACTCCAACAATATCTTGGTCACCGTAGACCTGTTATCTGCACATGTCAAAGATCAAAGCCACAGGGTAGCATGTTTTTTATGGTGTCTGATGATCACCCATTTTTAATGTTAGCCCATAAACCAACATGCAACTCTTTTTTTTTTTACATCGAATTTAATCTATCATGAAAAACATCATATGCGGTTAGTTCTAATGCAAAAATCATCATACAAAGCATCCTACCCTAACATGCATATAGTAATGTTAATACTAAGTGTAATAATAAAGCCAGTGCAACCAACATATCATCACATCAATATACATATGCCTGCCAATACGATTACTCATGTAGCAACCCCTAAATCAAATGTGGACATAGTCACATTGCAGATGAGGCAGGTGGGAGGCAAGAAAATATGATCTCCATTCGAGGTAGAGGGAGGTCCTTGGAGAAGGAAAACCGGTCATTCTAGAGGTCTAAGGCTCCCCTTCTAGGTACAAAATGGAGGAATGAATGATTACTCTCGAGAACTACTCATCACAATCATTGCTTGTAATATCATGCTTTGAGGATATCACATGGTTGTGACGAGAGGATAACGAAGGGTGAGAGGAAGAAGGAATGCAACAAATAGCTCTCTCAATGTGATGGTCATAGTGGGGATGGGAGGTCACAGAGTGATCATAATCCTAAGAATGGGTCAAAGGGGATAAAGTATATTCAATGAAGGGTTCCTCCTTGACACCATATTTAGAAAAGGGAAAAGGGGCATGGTCACTCGAGGTGATACCAAAAGGGATGAGGGACTTACTTGAGGAAGACTCAAAGTGATGAACAAGAGAGAAAGGAAAAGGGGAGTGTGCAGTGTCATTTTCAACGGGTTTTCCTTCCCCACAATCTAAAGGCTCAAGTGATTTGAATACATAATCATAAGGTGGGTAGGTAAGAGCCTCGTTTCTTTCTTCATTATAAGTATTAAAGATTGGGCCTTCATTAAAAGGAGAGTCAAAGATTGAGCTTTCATTAAAGGGAGAGTCAATCACTTCCATCAAAGATTGTCCTTCTTTATGCAAGGGAAAATAATAATTCTCTTTCCCAAGGGTATCAATGGGTATGTCATCATAGATAGCGCCTAAGGGGAAGGGAAGACCAATCTCATCCTGATCCTCCTTGTCGGTGTCATAAATGGGGGCACAATCAAATTGAGGACCAACAATTTCCCATTTCTCCTTTTCAATGTGGAAATAATCTTCAATGTCATTTTTCAAGGGGCTAATGGGATCCTCTCTCTCAAGGTTTTCAAAAGAGAATTCATCGAGAGTAATATCCTCGAGAAAGGTAGAGTTGGTCTCAATTTCACTTTCCATAAATTCATCCTTCCCAGCACATGTGTCCTCAAAATCATCCTGCCCGTCCTGTAGTCCCAACAAGAACTCATCTTCCTGCTCATCACCGAAGTCCTTGAGGTCATCTTCATCTTATTTGGTTGACAAGCAGGACCTCTCTTCTTCTCTCTTTTCTTGAAGAACAATGGCTAAGGTATTTGTTACATGATTTTGGTAGTATGTTTCTAGGAGGAGAGCGTTAGTAAGGTTCTCTTTATATTCACATTTCATCTTATGAAGCTTCACTTCTTCATTATATAAGCAGGAGAAAACTTCATTAGAATTATATTCCCTTACTACCTCCCTGCATGACTTGTTATATTCATCCAGTCTTTCTTATGTGATTTGGAGGCTTTCAGGATCCAACTGTTCGTCATCTTTAGAGGAGATGTCTTTCACTCCATTGTTATTCGCACCCAATTCCATAATTGGTATTTGCCCATCATCCTCATCTTCTTGGTCATCTTGGTCATCCAAATCCTCATCTGGCAATGAGCCATATTTTTCCTTGATCTTGTGAGACAAGGAATTAAATGCACCAGTATAATAGGCAAGCTCCAAGAAGAGATAATTTGTGGGCCCTTCTTCATACTCCTTCCTTATGATGTCGAGGTTTGACCTGCTCTTGTTATAAAAATTGAGTATGAAGTCCTTGTTCTTGTGCTCTATCAAATGATCACAAAGCTCAGACCACAAATCCAATCTTTCCCATAGGCCTTGTTCTTCTTCGGTGCTAATGTCGTGGATACTTTCTTCAACCATTTTTCATGATCTTGCATATAATGCAAAAATGGAGTCGCCAGGGTGAATTAAAATGCCTTCACAAATGCCTGCTTCACCTTGCAAGCTCTGACTTTGAAATTGAATGAAAAACTAGGGCTTTGTTCTTCCAATGGAGTCACCAATAATGATATGTCAATATGTCGTATGGGGAATAAAACACATGTTTCAGTGCCTGGCAACGGCACCAAAACTGTTACCACTCAAACCAGCAGACGACCTAAAGTGGTTCCTAAGAAGGAAACTACTAGGTTAAGGGCAACGGTGGAGGCTTAGCCCACTATCACCACAGCTAAGTCTCCTTGCTCTTCATGGACTTTTGTCGATGGGAGGAGTCTCGATAGCGTAGGGATCACTTGTAAAGTATATGTCAATGGATAGGTGAGAAGTGACCCTGAAAACCCTTTCCCAAGGATGGAGTGAAGAATGGGACTTGCTTGCTCTTTAAGCAAGGGACTTGGTCCACCAGGGGTAAGGGGTGAGGATTGGAGGGTTGAGGGAGAAAGGATAGGCTTATAAACGAGTTTCTCAATCACTATAAACCTTGGGAAACTTGGATTCCCAAGTGGTCTTTGACAAATAATCTTTATTGAGAAGTGGGACCATACGGGGCCAAGTGGACTGGACCCAGCGTTGGTTCGGGGATGGAATGCAGCAACCAATGATGTTCCTATTCTGGACAAGACGAGGGGAAAGGAACAAACAAGAATATTTACTTCAAAAGGTTGAATTGATCCTATTGAGGTCTAGCCTTGGGGATGCCTAGGCAAAATTCGATTCTAGAGCTAGGGCTTTGGATTCCCGGATATTCCACCGCTAGAATTACCACAAATTTGGAGGAGAGGGAGGAGACCCACCAGCGCAGTAGCCTGTAGGAGATCGAAGTTTTTGCTTGGGTCAATTCCCGAGAAATTGATGCCCTAGGTGATCTAATGGGGCTAGACTTGGGGAAAAAGGGGGAAATGGTAAAAAGAGGGTTAAAATGATCACCCGTTTAAGAGACCAGTGTTTAATTCACTTGGGGATATGTAGTCAAGGGTGGTGATGAGTAAGAACTTGGTTTCTTGATCAAGGAGGCCCAGAAAGTCAACTTCATCCAATTTTGAGACAAAGAAAAGAAAAGTGACCTTCAAGCATTTATACTTCAAAGAAAACGATGCAAGCTTATCGAGACAAATAATCTCTAGGACATTTCATTCATATAACGTTGGCCAATACATTAAATTAGCTAAAACATGCTCAATTCCACATTTCGATTATGCAACAACTAGCCCTAATTTTAGCAGTATGCAGCAACAATAATAATAACATCAAAATTCACTTACAACATTATAGATTATATCCAACCAGCATTTCGTTCACAAGACAAAGCTCCAAGACAAGATAAATAGCCCAAATTCATACATCAAGATTCATCCATCTCCAGAAAATATCCTCCAAGGAAAAAATGTGAAGTTCTCTATGATTACAGAGATCCCAAATCAAGTGATGATACAAATAAATGTATCTAACATCAATATGTAGCCTCCTAAGGAGTTCGAAATAGCCTATGGGCTTACATTAGCCCCTAATGATAAAATAATGTGCAAATAAAACCCCTATTGGTGACAAGCACACCAAACTAGCTCACAAGTGTAAAAATAAGCCTCACAAGGGGCCAAATAATAATATGTACATGTCGTAGGGCCCTCCAAAGGCATAATAGTACCCAGAAGTGCCATATTGAGGAATAAATTCCTCAGAATATGATGGACAAGGGGGTGGCCCCTTGTTCTCCAAGTAGTAGACTTGTGGTGCTCTCAGTGGGTCTGAAGACACATAAATGAGCCCATGGGTCTCCATATGAATTGGGGATGCTTGTAGATCCTCTGCAAGGATCCAAGTGGTGGAATGAATGTTGCCATGACATCATACAAGTCCTGGGACACCTGCCAAGAGTGTGGGGCTCTTGTGAGGGTCTGCTGCGCATAATGTACCAAGCATATCACCATCATCCCAAAAATGGACCACTAGTAGTCTCTGTGCATCCATGAAGATCCGTGGAGTGTTTTATGTTGCTGTGGAGGCCCATGGCTCTCTATGAACACCCTACATGTGCCAATGTAGACCTCTGGGGGTTAGGATCCCATATAGGGAGACCAAACCCAAATGGAAACCACCTATAATCCTGCATAAGATCCAATGCATCCCCTAGGCTTCCAATACAACCAGTCATTAAAATAATCGCGTAAAAGAGCTTATAAATCATGGATAACAAAGTGGGCACTTCATAATGACATGCCCTTCTGTAGTGGGCTTTGGCATGTGCTAATGCCTCCAAGATCTAGAGGGGGTTAGCCAAGTACCTTATTTGGTGGTTCCAGCCCTTAAAATGGATAGTATGTCCAAGGTACATCCCTCTAATGGGGGTGGCAAGTGACAAATAAGTGAGATGAAATAGGGAATGAGAGGGGCAGTCCTGGGCCACATAGAGGGGCATAGGGGTAGCTAGATAAGGGGAAGCCCATACCTGGGTATGTAATGTATAGGAGGGAGAAATCGTGGTACATGAGGTGCTGCAGCCTTGATTTTTCCACCCTTCTTCATATACCTTTTGCCTTTTATGAATTTTCTTTAATTAACTGCTCGGGCTCAAAGGACAAGAGCATGATGTGTAAGACATAGCATTGATTACCCCCTTTTAGGTAGGGTCGTTCATTGCCCTCTAGGGGTTAGGACAATCATGGGTTCCTAAATGATAGAGGAGGCTCATCTAGGGCCTATGGAACCAGGGTGATGGCCATGGATTGGGGTAGAGCTCATGTAATGGCTTTTGCCCACATGCTAATTATTTTTGTCCCACCCGTCTTTTGCATTTTGTGGTACAATTCTCTGTTAAATGTGGCCAATTATGCTTTTCACTTTTTCTTTTAATTGCTTCAACCTTAAAGGCATCATCCTAGGCATGACCCAAGGTGGGGGCAAGGGGATAGGGAGGCTAGCCCTATGTGGACCCAAAATGGGAAGGTGGACCCAGGTGGGAGAAAAGATGAATGGGGGTATAATGAGTGGAAAGGGAGTCATATGTGCGCGTAAAGGAGTGGGACCATGCACCCAAAGTCGGGATTTCCCAAGTAGTACCACCCTAGAACCAAATCATCAATAAAGGAGATCCCACGGGACTAAGATCCAAGGGTAACAACCAAAAGAGATTAGGGGACAAGAGCACAAACTAAGCCCACTCTTTTCGCCAAATCCTCCCATCAATCTATACCCAGAAGTATCCATGATAAGTAAACCCAATACTCAATTACCAAATGACAAGACATACCCTTAGATTGGAGGCCCGCCTTCAAACATACGATCAATACAAGTGGGTGTGGGACCACATGGCTAGCTCAAGTGCTATAAAAATGGCACAATGAGCTAGTAGGCTTCATCAAGGGGCTGTTGACTACCGACTGAGGCTCATCATGGAAAAAAATTCTCCTGGGGATATCACCCACAAAGTGGTGGGTCACAATTACCATTTCAGATAAATGTCGGACCATTTATTTAGAATGAATGGCCGTTATCTACACATTATAGGTAATCCATGTGGTGGCATGTCTATTTTGTTTTTGTGGGAGAATACCTAGCATCGCTGCACAATAATGACTTTAACAGTTAGATCATGGAGTACAAAGAAAGTGGCACTGTATGTTTTCATGTCAAGCAGGGTGCATTGCTATTAGTTGTTGTCCTGTGAACAAGAATGTGAGATTTAGTAGGTGCTCAAATAAGTATAAAATACAGTGGTCCCAAGGTTGCATCAATGATAGTGACGGAGGAACAAAATGGTCATCATGAATTATAAGAACTATGGTCAAATGTTTCTGCAGATAAATAATCACCAAAGAAGAATGTAGGTGCTTTTCATTTTACTAGCTCCAAGCAATAATGGGTGAAGGTCAACTTTAACAATGACTAAACATAGATGGGTTGAACGGAATGATGTGAAAACCCTTATGTTGAAATATGGCAAAATATAAAATATTGAAATTTAGCTTTGCAAGGATGCAAATACACATAAGAATGGTTTATTAAAGAAGCCCAACTACCACATCTTAGAATTTAGGTAAATTATATGATTGCTAATTGAGTAGGATGAGATAAAAAACCAAATCCATGTTCAATTGAAGACGATTTACAGACTAGTACAGAATTTAAACTTGCATGACAAACTAGCATATGCTGAAAGACAACCAACAACATTATTTTGATCTATTCTTTGTCTTATTTAAGAGCTGCTAAAGTTCACATATACTTGGAGAACATTGGAGCACCAAGGAAATTGTTTGTATTTAGTAAGTTACATGTTTCTCCATGGTCACTGCAATGGCCACTATATCTTACATGAGCCCATTATTTGTGTAGAACTATGATCCAACATTGATCAGGTTCCACAAGTCTCCTACATATAACTGTCTGCTTGTGTGAAGATAGACTTTTCCCTAGAGTAGGCTTGAGCCTTGGAGAACGGAAACTAGTCTGCTGCTCAATAATCATAGCTAGCCTTTCCCACTTTATCGGGTGTACACCATCCTTGTTATATTCTCTCTAAAAGAAGATGCCTTTGCATTTAAATCCTGTCTTAACAATATCATCATGGGGCAATTTGCTGACAGAACTCTCCCGCTAAACAATTATGTGAGTTCGTTCAATCTGTCCAGGAAAAAATGGTTCCATTTAGTATTCAAATGGTTCAAAACAGAAAGATACCAAGGGCAACAACCAGGTTTTGTGTATAAATTCTGACACCCAAAATGTTCAACATGAAACCCATAGTTGAAAAGTGTTTAATGCCTCCCTCGGGTCTTTTTCCAAATTTATCTCGAACCCTGGGTGAAGGCTAATTCACCCTTATTTCATGGACAGCAAATCTATCCATGAAGATTATAATGGATATGAATTATCAGTATTCTTACTCATAGAGTTCTTTGTCATTTCCATTTATAAATGGGAGTCCCACATGTATCTAAAGAGCTAGATTCAGCCAAACTTTGGCATCCCCATAAGGCTAACGACTGCTTGTTCAAAATTCAATGATGATATTCAAAATGATCCAACATGAAATCTAAAGTTGAGAAAACATTTAATGCCTCTTTTTGTACTTTTCCAAAAATTAACTCAAACCTTGGTTGAAGGCCAGTCATCCATAGTTCATTGGTCAGCAAATCCATTCCAAGTTGTGTTCTAACAAGAAAGATAAAAAAGAGCTTATCAGAGACATGTCAAACTGAGGGAAAAACTCCACAGGATTGATTGGTTTCAATTAGCGAGAATCATTCTTTAATACATAGGAAAATGATTCTGCCTTCATCTTCTATATGGTGTTTCTAATTCTTCAAATTCCCAAGTATTTAAAGTTACGCAAAATCATGGATGATTATGTGTCCAACATTCCCCCACCTTAAGCTGAAGGGGCATTTGTGAGTCCAAGCATCATTTTGAACATTTCAAACTTTTCTCTTCCAAGTCCTTTGGTGAAGATGTCAACAATTTGCTCATTTGTGAACAATACCTTAAATGAATATTTTTGGACTCTACTTGATCTCAAATCAGATGGTACTTTGTGTTGATGCGCTTGGTTCGATCATGGAATCTGGGATTTTTGGCCAACTTGATTGCAGAGGTATTGCAACCAGAAGAGGAGTCGAATTCACTTGTTCCCTGCAAATCTTCAAGTATTTTCCTGAGCCAACAATCTACTTTGTTACTTCTGCAGCTGCCATATAGTCTGCCTCTATTGTGGAATTTGCTGAAATTAACTATTTGTGTGATCTCTAGGAGATAACTGCTGATCCAAGATTCGTGAGATAACCTAAAGTCAACACTCTATTTTCTTTACACCCATGAAAGTCTGAATCAAAATATCCAATCAAGTGAAGTCATCCACCTTGGAATATTTGAGTCCATAGTCTTGAGTTGTCTTCAAGTATTTCAGAACTCTTTTTGCAACAAACCAAGGTCCTTCACAAAGGTTTTGCATAAACTTGGAAAGAATCCTGATGGTAAGGTAGATAAAACTTCCCGCAAGCTATCTATGCTTAGTTGTATCCTCAAATACATTCCCTTCTTTTGTTGTGAGGTTCAAGCTCCATTCCATTGGAGTAGAAAGAGGGTTACATCCAACCATGCCAAACCTATTCAACAATTCTCCAATGTACTTCTTTATGTACTTTGGATGTTGAGTCATTTCAATGCCCAAGTAGTAGTGAAGATGTCCCAAATCTGTCATCTCAAATCTTTTCTTCAACTCTTTCTTTATGGATGTAATATAGACTTCATTGTTCCCTGTCATTAACAAATCATCTACATACACTACAAGATGTACAATAGTTTTTCCAACTTTCTTAACAAAGAAAGTTGCATCATCAAGATTAAAGTGCTTGAAATTCAATTTCAAAAGATGCTCAGTTAAGACTAGGTTCATGATGCTTGTTTCAAATCATATAAGGATTTGATGAGTTTACATACGTTCTATTCTTCATCCCTTCACAACAAACCCTTCAAACTAAGACATGAAGAGATTCTCTTTCAAGTCTACATTCAAGAAAACAATCTTTACATTCATTTGATGAATTCTCCACCCATTTTGTGCTACCATGGAAAAGAGAGTATGGATGGTAGCCCATTTTGTTTTGGGGGCAAAAGTCTCCTCTAATCAATGCCTTCTTTCTGTGACAAATCCTTTTTCCATGAGCCTTTCTTTGTGCTTGTCAAGTGATCCATCTAATTGTACTTGTTCTTGAATATCCACTTGCATCCAATTGGTTTGGTTCCGAATGGAGGGTCCACCAACTTCCATGTCCCATTCCTGATGAAAGCAACATACTCCATCTACATTGCTTCTTTGCATTCATCATGAGAAGCAACTTCTTCAACGAAAGTTAGTTCAAAGATAGTAGATAAATTCAATTCACAATCATATAAAACATCCATATCATCCATGTTATTTGAATCAGAAAAATCTACACCACCTCCATCTTGTCTAGTGGAACCTTTGGTTCCTATCTTTCTAACCTCATCAGGATGAACACTTTCATGTATTTTGATGAGCCATTTTGGTGGACCTTTCTGAGATGGCTAGATGGAACTGCATGAAGATTCAACCTTTCAATCTTCTCAATTACATCATCCAATGGATCTTCTTGATTTGATGACGTGGTTAGAACTTAGAACTTCATGAGGGGAAGATGGTGCTTCAAAAGGATATTCCAAAGATTGATCCAAGATAAGGATCTTGCCTTCAGGATGCAAAATCTCATCATCAAATTCACGATGTCTTTACATTAGTGAATTTATCCAAACAATCAAGTTGTCACTCAACAATTTTGTCATTCTTGAAAAAATTTAAAAAAAAATTACATCTGTGGAAAGACCATATGCCTTGGTGGCTTTTGAGTACCTCAAGAAGAAGCACTTCTGACTCCTTGCATCAAGCTTATTTCTTTGCTCCTTAAGAATCAAGGCATAGCAAAAGAAACCAAATCCTTAAGATGCCTCACTAAAGAAATGCGGCCATACCACATTTCATAGGGAGTTTTGTTTCTAAGAACATAACACGAACACCTATTTTTCACATACACTGCACGTAGAACCACATTAGCCTTATACATCAACTTTACATATTTGAAAAACATCATGGCATGAACCATATTTAATATAGTCTCATTCATTCTTTCAACTACATCATTCTGTTGAGGATTGTATGGAACTATGGTTTGTTGGTGAATCCCATGTTGGCAAAGATAATTTTCAAATTCATTAGATGTATATTATCCTCCATTATTAGTATGAAGAGAGTGAATATGTGATTGTGTTCCATTTTGAATCCATACATGAAAGTTTCTAAAAGTTCCAAAAGCTTGTGATTTATCTTTCAACAAGTACACCCAACACATCCTAGTGTAATCATCAATAAAAGACATGATATATTTATTGCCATTAACAAATGTAACAAGCATGGGGCCATACAAATCATAATGTAGTAGTCCAAATTTTCTACATGCTCCAGAAGTGAAACATGGAAGGGTTGTTTGCTATGTTTTCCAAGGATACAAGCATCACATTGCTTTAGATTCCTAGTAATAGTAGGCAAACTAGAAACGCCATTTTTTTCAACAAACGAAGGTTGTCATAATTAATATGTCCAAATCTAGCATGCCATAAAAGACTAGATGGAAATGTACCTTCGTTGTGATGAAAGAGATATGCAACATTGCATATGAGCAAATGTCCCTTTCAACTTCAGCAGTCCTTCATCCACCACTCCAATCATGACAACCATATTGTCAGAAGCCTTCCTTATCTCAACTGTGTTTGAACTTTGCCATCAAATACATGAATGGAGTGGACTTGTTGCCTAATGTGCACAAGGGACAACAAGTTCCTTCGCATGTCCGAAAGGTAGAGAACATAGTGCAAAATAAAATGCGAGAATTCAAGCAACTTAAGCCTGATGGTGCCAATTCCTGAAGGTTTGAGACTTGATTTATTTGCAAAATACACTATACAATCTACATTGCCATTGAAATCTTCAAAGAATTCTCTTTGGAAGGTCATGTGGCATGTTGTAGCCAAGCATCTTTCCAAGAAGCAAATGAAGTGTGAAATAAATCTTCAACTACTCCAATATTGTATGAGAAGCAATGTAATGAGTAGATTCAGGTGCTTTATCTTTTGTTGGATCAGTTGTTTTACCTTTGTATTTTTTCTGATCTTGTTTGTCTTTGATATTCTTTGGGGGATTCTGCATATCGTAACATCATGTCCATTTCTGTCGCAAAGAAGACAATAAAGATCAAGTCTCTCTTCTTGATTGCATCTAACCTTGTTGCCTCTAACATTCTTTCTTCCATGTCTTCCTTTTTCTAAAGGCTTTCTCATGTTTTGCAACTTTATTCATCAAAGAGTCAAATGCAATAGACTTCAATTGGTCACTATCTTATAGGGATTCAAGGTAGTGAGAGTATGTAGGGTAAAGAGAATTGATGAAGGTTGTGTGAAGAAGGTCTATGTTTACTCCAATGGCATCTATGTAATGCACAATGTCTTTCATCTCAGAAGCTAAGGCCATGAGGTCATCATCCTTCAACTCTAGGTTGAAGAGTTTCACCAATAGTTATATTGATTCCAATTCTAAGTACAAGCCATATAAGTCTTTTAATTTCTTTAGAGTACAATAAGAATATATAATGGAAACAATAAGATAGCTCACTTCTTCACCTACTAATGCTATAATCAAGGTATAAGTTGTATTGTCTTTGTTCTTCCATATGGCTAGCTGACAAGTCTTTTGTCCTCTCCTTTTCCAGTGGCAGCTTCTCCTTCATAATTTCCATTCCACAAATCATTAAATATAAGTGTGTTTGATCTTTCTAGACCACTCTCAACAGTTCTCCTTGCCAATCAACACCATGCCAACAATGGAGATAAGAAAATGCATATTTAATAGAGGTCAAAGTTGAGGCCTAAATAAACAAATCTTTGCAATAATAAAACCTTTGATGAAAAAATATAAAATATCTCTACAGATAACAAGGACTCTATGAAAGGGGGTGACTACGCCAAGCACCTCACATAAATGCTTCCAGGATCATATGTTGCATGAACTATCAAAACCACAATGCTAAAGAACAACACTTGTTTAGCATCTACTTTAGTCAGACAGCAAGAGTTGATACTAGCTCTTATCCAAAGCGTTAAAAGTGAGAATGCTACTCGGCCAATCAACCATTACGTGAGTATGCTACAGAGATCTACATAGACAATGTCTTGGACAACGATATACTGCAACAGCTTTTGCTTGTGGATATGCACGTGGCCAAAAAGGTGAGGATGTTTATCACTCCCTAGGAAAAAGGTGTGTGCTATGTCTACAAGGGGTGCAATGGAAAGCAAAGTGTATGTTATGAAAACCCTTCCCAAGCCTGAAGCAATGATTCTTTTAAAAACTCAAAAGAACAAGGGGCAAATAGACTCTAGCTAAATGGACTAGATAATAAGGATAAGTTGTGGAATCCCAAAGCTTTTGAACGTGGTAATGAGATTTATAAGTTCCAAAGATGACAAATATAAAATCTCGTCTCAGCTCGTATGTGAGGAGTGTCACAAAGTCGCTGACAACAAGAGAGGGTCAAGGGATTTGAAAAATCGCAGACAAAAGATACCAAGTCGAGCAAACGCATTTTCCACAGATGGTGCCAACAAAGATTAGGGTTTCTGATGGCATGGAGGAGAAAAATGGGAACAATCAACAGAGAGAAAAATGGGATGAGCTACACAAATACAGAAGCCAAGTCACGAACGAGAGTGAGCTCGAGGGGATTTTCAATAATGGAGAATGGAGAATGGGAGCAAATGAAAAGGCTAGGGCTTCTCACACATAGAGATACCTGACATATATAGACTTGAGAAGGCAAGTAGAGGGGAGTCATTACTAAGCAAGGCAAATGTATGCTTTGGACTAATGCCTAATTGCTTGAGTTAAGAAAAGCACTCAACTCTAATACCATGTTAGACAGAGGACATAACTCCACGGGATTGATTGATTTCAATTAGTATGAATCATTGCATATGGCATTTCTAATGCTTCAAATTCCCAAGTATTTACAGTTACACAAAATCTTGAAGGATTATGTATCCAACAAGACAATGAATTAGAACTAGTCAATGAAGTTTAGAGGAATCTACAATTTGAAATTTAAATTAAGTGGTAACCCTTTAACAAAAACTAATAAACCTATAAACCTATCTTCTAGAGTTATACTATGACAATGTGACTTTAGCACCCATCGTTCATCCTTGCCTGCGGTGTGATGATTAGCACATGTATATTAACTGATAAAAATGATCTAGTACTATATGATGGGAATATGTCTAAGAAGTTCAATTTGCTACCAGCTTGTAACAAAGACTTGTTTTGGTTCCAAGTCAAGAGTGGACCCTATTAACCACCCAAGTGGGTAACCCCTAGGAGAAATTTATTTCTCTTATTCTATTCAGCTTGCCAATCAGCAACCCTATGATGATCTATAGGTAGCTTGTGTAAAAGGCCCTCTGTTTATGCTCCAATCGATGCTTTATGACATCTAGCTTACTCATTAGACAAAAGTGGGTCGTCCATTTTAACGTATTTGAGGCCATTTTTGTAATCAAGTGCTTTCACTTAACCTTTAAGAGCATTCAAGTATGGATCACAAGTTGAATTGGATGATAGACCATTTTTGGTTGTATTCTTGTTCCCATGCTTTACCTCAATGGTTATCCCCTGCCCATAGTCTAATGTGACTTTCCCTAAGACTTTTCATTTCATTGTCCAGGAGTAACACCAATAGGAGGTATTGATTAAAGTTGTGTGTTCATGGTAATTCACACTTAACACTTTCCATCTATCCGTTGTATATGCATCCCATCTGTGGGTTGATTGTTATCTATCACTAGTAGTGGCTCCATGTGTCCTCAGATGAGCCCCAGTATTGTAGCAAGGATGTTGCAACTCCTAGGACAACCAACTTTACTTGATCAACCTGGGGTTCGTACAAACTTGGAGGTGACAATGCTATATGCACAGCGGATGCAACAATCTACTCTTTTCACTTCTCAACTAGGGCAATAGACCACTAGGGTTTTTCAAACTAGTCTTCTATTGACTAGAAGGAGGCTAACTACTGATAGTGAATGTAAAGTTATCTTTAATGCAAAAAGTAAATGCTTGCCTATGTTAAGGAAATGAAAGTGTTGAATAGAAAGTGCTATGAAAATGACATGAAATCACCTAGCTAGGAATTCACATACATTACTTGCAAAAGAGACCTAATTTAACCTTGTATTCTATTAGCTAGTTATCTGGACTAAGTAGGCATGGAAATGATCCTAATATTGCTAAGACTGATGTGTGCATGCATTAGCTAAATATTGCAAAAAAGAGTGTTTTGGTTTTTTAATTTAGAAATGTAAATGTTAAACTAATCAAGTTGATCTTTTGCAGGGAAGAAAGGTATGGGAAAATTGGTCAAACATGGCATTGAGGGGTGTGGAGGTCAAGTGGAAGGCCTAACCTAGGCTCTGATCATTATTTCTACCCAAAACAATCTAAAACAGGCTACTACATGGTTTCCTGTAGTTGTTATAGGATTTCCTGTAGGAACTATAGGATGTCTTGGTTTACTACAAGAAACTTAGCTAAAAGCTCTAGGAAGGTAGGGAAGGTGAAAGAAAGTGTTGGGAAGGTGCATGATGGTGGAATAAGGTATGGGGAAGGTGCACACTACCCAAGGATCAACCCAACTCTTCAGGATGGTTGGATTTGCTCAAGGTGGTTGTCCACAGTGGCTACAAAACAAAAATCTGAATGGATGGTTGGTAGGGTTTGGCGAGAGGTGGAGAAGACTTAGATGAGGCTGGTGGAATGATTTCTCCCTGTAGATCAGCAACTCCTGCAACAACACATATTCATTTCTTCATTTATGCACAACTTTATGTAAATGTGGAAAAGTTGTGTTGAATTTAAGAAACTGATTTATTAATGGCTAGTGGATCAAATCTATGGAATGGAATGCTTCCTAATCTACATCAAACTTAAGAAACCAAAATGACAATGGCAAGTGATTCTAAGAAATCATGAACAATGACCTACTCAACAAGAAACCCTAAGCTATGCAATGACCAAAAGATAACTAAGTTTTTGGGGCTGTGAGAGTGGGGCCCTCAAATCATGATCCCATGAGGGAGAGGAGGATGAGGCCATTGTCACAAGCTTTTCTGAAGTCTTTTCTTTCACTATTGTAAAACTGATCTACTCATCCAACTAATGGAAGCATAACTAACCAATCATTCAAAGACTTGCAAACTAAACAAAACAAAAATAATTTCAGTAACTAATCTATGATTCTAATCTAAGGATACATGTACAAAAAGAAGAGGAACCTCTGTTGCTAGGGTTGGGCCCTAACCCAAGAGCTTCAGCCATCTGAGTCAACTCAGTGCTGAATTAAAGAAACCCTTTTCATTATCACCAAAATGTCAAAAATAACATGATAATAACAGCCATAATATCTTAAGCTCGAAATTGCCTCTTGGCTACAATAAAAAGTCAAATCCTAATGAGGCCCTAGACCTTCTTATTTATACAACTGAAGCTACCAACAACTTCCTTAGAATTAGGGAGGCTTGGCTCCCAAACTTGAGATTAACTTGTCTTCAGCTATCACTGGCTTGGCTGCCAATGAACTTGGTGGGCTTGGCCACTTGTAACTCCGAGCTGATGAGATCTAGTGGAGGAATATTTGATGATTGAGGAGTTAAGGAGGGAGATCCAATCTCCTAAAATCCCTCTTGCTTGTCTACTTCGAGTTCCTGCACTTAAATTAGCCAAAAACTGCTCCAAATCCTGCAATTAATGCACATTAGGCCACATGACATAACATCTCACCTTTACCCTTCTCACTAAGCAAAACATAATAAAATATGTAAATAAATGTGAGAAAAGTTGATTTTAATAAGCTGGAGAGTGGCATTAAGGCCCATAGGATTTACCTATTGGGTGGTGAACCTCATCATCACCCCCTACTAAAAGTGTTGCTCATCCTCTGAGCAACTTAGTCTATGTCCATGTCTTTCATAGCTCTTGTGGCCTCTTTGACATCCCAGGCCACTGTTGATGGAGTTTCCTCTTGTGGATAAAACCTTGCATGCTTTTCTATTTCCCCCCACTGCTTTCTTTCCTCTTCCTCCTTTCTACCTTCTAGCATACCCAATAGCAAAGGTGGATTGAGTTTCAAACCAATCCAATTGATTTTGAGTTGCTGCAGTGCATTCTTATACTGTGGGGTCCTTTCTAGTGCATCTCTCATCCTTTCAAAGGAATGATACTCCCTGATCCTTAGGCTGTATGGCGGGCTGCCCCATCTCCTTTGGCATGCTTGTTGGCTTTCATCCCCTAGCAATCTCAAGGTGTTCTCAAAATGTGTGATTTCTTGCTCTTGTGTAGCTAGGTATCTTGGTGCAAGTTGGGGATCATTGGCAATGATGTTGTGGGTGCTAATGACAGCCATAGAATTGATCTGTTCTACTTTAATGTAAAGGGGCTCTTTTTCTTCTCTTTCCAACACCCTCTTCACCTCCTTAGCACTGGCCTCCTCATGACTCATCCATGATGCAACGGCCATTAGTTGTAAGTCCCCCAACTTTGCATTTGGGTCCCACACATTTAAGTCTGTTAAGGCCAAGTTGTGCAAGTAGAATTCAGATATCTTGGCCTTATCCTCTAGGGTGCTTTTGTCACATAGCTCAATGAACTGCCTATAGTCTTGGAAAGGCATAGTCCCTCATTGTGCTAGTGTCTTTATCTAAAATTGCAGCCATTGATCTTTGAGATACAAGGCATATTATTTTGGTCACATCCTGCACTGGAGTGCCTCCATGGAGAGGCTTGCCATGGTGGCCAACTGGCTCTCTTTTTCACATAACTTCCTCCTTAGCCAAGTGTTTTCTGCCTCTTGAGATCTCATAATTTGTTCCATGTCTCTTATCCTACTCAACTCTTGTCCCATCTCTAGTAGCTTCTCTTCCATATGGCCCACATCCTCTACATTCTTTGATTTGGCAATTTGCATCCAGCGACGTGTCCTTCCTCTCTCCTTCTCAAGCTCAAAGAAGAGAGGGATGGCAAATTTTTGTGGTATTACTTTGCCTCCCTCAACGAATCTGTAATAAGAGCTCAAATTGGGATGTGGACTAGGTTCCTGCAGCTCTTGGGACTCTCCCTTAGATGTCATTGGAGAAGTTGCCCCCTCCTGCACTTGTGTTGTTTCTTCCTTGCCTTTCCTTTGTCCTTGTTGTCCTCTCTGTTGTTTTTTCTGTGTTTCCTGTAGTGCTAACAGAGTTTCCTGTAGGACTGTCTGAGTATCTTATAGAATGCTTTTTCCTTTCTGAAGTGGGGTCAAAGGTGCCTTGTCTTGCTTTGTTGATTCTGACCTGGTGACAAGCCTTCTAACATAGGGGATGGGAGACTTTGGGGAATCTTGTTTTGATGTGCCCTCTTCACCTTTTATTTCCAGGGAAACTAGCTTTTCTTGCTCTTTTGGTGAGTCTTCAATAATGAATGGAGTCCTGGTGGGTGTTTCGGGTTTCCCTTATTTGATCCTAGTGCTCCTCCTTGTTTTGAAATAGAGGGGATTCTGCCTCTATCTCTTCCCTTTTGACTTGACGGGTGTGCTTAGGGAAGTCAAGACAGCAGCTACCTCCCTCTTAGTTGTTTCAGGAGACAACCTTGGAGATTCCTCCCTTTCCTTGTCTTCCTCAGGGCTTGCTTCTTCCTTCTATTCTTTCTCTTCACCTTTCTCCTCTTCTTCCTCTTTAGGTTCTTCTTCTTCCTCTTCAGGTTCTTCTTCTACCTCCTCTTCAGTACTAGAGGTATTGTCCCTATCATATTCAAGGGATTGTATTTCAATCACAGCCTCTTTGTCCATGTTTCTAAATGTGGACCACTGAATGGGGATTCTTGGCTGGCTCAAGGCATCCTCTAGTATTAGCTTAATAAGTCCATGGTGCACCAATTGCTGATGTTTTCCCTCTTGGACTTTTAGGCTCATGTCTATTATTGATTGCAGCAAGAAGTAGGGTATATTGAGTCTTTTGTCAATGGGTATCCCCTCCCCAAATCTCAACTCATGGAGGAATCTAAATTGATAGCCGTAGACTATACTTAGCCTCCCTTCACAAGAGATATATTTGAGAATATGATAGCTCACCTCATTCCAAGGGTAGGGAAGGCTTTCCCTTCTTATCCCATTTTTGTCCTTAATTGGCTCTTCATCCCTTAAGAAGAAGTTTTTCTTTGCAAAAGTGCTTGCAACCTTATCCTCCTTTCTCCATGGCATCCCTTGAGGAAGTGTAGTGATTTTGCTAATTACTTCAGGAGTAATTGTAATTGACAGTCCCCTTACCACAGTAGTAGCACCGATTCTAGCCTAAGGGTTAAGTGCCATGGCAAATTCTTGAGCTACATCATCATCATACCCTCTGAGTAGCTCAAAGAATCCCAACCAATTATGTCTTTTAAATATTTCTACCCACAGGGGATGGAGGTATATCCTGGAAGTCTCTATGGGTTCCCTTTTTTTAAACCCTCCTGCATGTTCCTTTTTCGGTTGGCTGACTGTAGGGAGTTTGGTAAGCTAGCCTTAGTTCTTAGGGTGATTGAGGGTGGTGGATGGCTGCAATTTCTCCCTATCTCCACACAATTTTCAAATTGTTCACAATTCTTTTAAAACTCCCAGGCCCACTGTAATCACTTAAAAACTCAATTTTTTTTGTTCCTAGCTATAAATTCAAAGCATAGGAGATATGGGCCACCTACCTTTCAAGGTGATGCTTTGGATGAGGAGATTTTCTGAGCAAATAGACCCTATGCACCTCCTTTTAGTGTTCTTTGTGAATTTCCAATGTTTGTTGTAGCTCCCTGCATTTCCTAAAGTTGTTGTTTCCTGTAGGGTGGCTGAAACAGGTTTGCCTCCTCGATGGCTCTCCAAGGTGGTCTCGGTCCTCTCTGATCTCGAAATGAACAAATGGTGCATGAGAGTTTGGAATATTTGCTTTTTATGGTCGATTCCTTGGTGTTTCCTATAGTTGTTGTTTCCTGTAGGGTGGCTAAAACAGGTTTGCCTCCTCGATGGCTCTCCAAGGTAGTCCCAGTCCTCTTTGATCTCGAAATGAACAAATGGTGCATGAGAGTTTGGAATATTTGCTTTTTATGGTCGATTCCTTGGAGCGTTGTATTGGTTGGCAATGTACGGGTTTTCCTCTTTGGGACCATTGGCCCACCATTAGTTATCATGCAGCCTCTCCTCGTAATCATCACCCACTCTCACACAACTTAACTTGACCACCTTTTCAACTCATTCTTCTTGATGTGATGTTGCCACACGTCAGGCTGACTAGAAGTTCACTTTTTTTTTTCGAGCTGAGGGTGGCCAAGTTAACTGGCCACCTCCAGCTTATAAAATCAACTTTTTCATATTCCTACACTTTTACTATATCATACTTAGGAAAGAATTGATTGTTGCATGCTAGAGGGTGGCTCTATTGTGCTTTTTTTTGTTCAGGTAAGTGCTTTTCCTTAGTCATTTTTCTGTATATTTCTTCCTGTTGATGTGGTTGTCCTCTTTGTTGTTGTGTGCAAGTGTTTGGTCTTGCTGTTGTTGCTGAGCTCTAGATGGGAGTCATAGTGTTTGCAGGGGTATTGGATCTCTTTGCTTGCCTTGGTGCTGAAGGAGAGTGCATGGAGAGTTATTGTTGTGAGAACACAGGTTGCTACAGGGTTTCATGTAATTACTACAAGAAATCTTGTAACTGCCTGTTTCATCATTTTTTTTACTTGGAGGAGGAATGGGTGGTGATGTAGGAGTGGAAGGATCGCAATGGAGGAGATGGAGTGGTAGGCGAGTGAGGCCAATGATGGCATGGCCCTTGGACTCTTTTTCTATTTTTTTTTTTTATTTTTTTTATTTGTCTGAGTGGTTTTTGACGGACACAAAGGGTAGTACGGTCATGAGCTAGTGTTGGGTGAGAGGAGGTGAGGTGTATGATCCCCTCTTTCAACCTAGAATAGGCATGCATCATCACTTCCCAATCGGAATTTCATTCCTGTAGAGTTTCAGGACATCCTATAGTACTACAAGAAACTCCTGTAGTAACTACAGTAAACCCTGTAGAAGTCATAAAACTCCATACAAACTAGTTTTTGATGCCTAGAAGTGAGGATGGATGATGGCGACATGGTAGGCATGGGAGATATGAAGAGAATGAAGGAAGAATGGGGTGATACTTGGCTTGCTGTCCTCTGAACTTTGTGTCCTCTGTTTCCTTTAAAACCCTGCAAAAATCACAGAATTTTATTAGTGGGCAGGGTTGAGGTCCCTGCCATGTCATTTTGTTTTTTTCTTTTCTCTTTTTTTTTTTTTGAAAGACACACAAGTCGCCTCAAAGGAGGTTTTCAACCTGTCTGCCTGCCTTAGGTGCCTCAATGGAGGTTTTCACCCAGGGATCTTTTTATTTTCCTTTTTTCACTCTTGGGTTGCCTCAAGGAGGTTTTCAACCCAAAAGTTGGCCTCAAGTGCCTCATAGAGTTTTTCACCTAGGTCCTTTATTGTTTTTCCTTTTTTTTTTCTTTTTTCATTTTTTCAAACATAAAATAGTCTTCAAGAATTTTGTGAGCTGGAAACTGAAACACTTCCAAGCACATTCACTTCCTTACTGATGGTACTGATGAACTCTTCCCTTGAGAAAGGTCTTTTATAGGCTTTCAATCTATATCCATTGACCAGCAAGGGGATACCTTCTTCATCAATGGTCCTTATTTGCACAGCCCTATTGTCATGGCATTTCTTTATCAGGTATGGGCACAGTCACATGGTCATCAATTTTCCTTTGAAGTCCTTAAACCTGGAGTCATATAGCAAAGTCCAATCATCTTCTTGAAAAACTGTCTTTGATGTTTTTGTCATGCCAAACCTTTCTTTGTACTTGAGTCACCTCTGTGTGTAGGAGGGCCTGCATCCTGAATTCATCTAAACCATTGAGCTGGAGCAGCCTCCTTTGTTGTGCCTTTGTAACATCCAACTCCAACTGTGTTGCCATTCTCAAAGTGTTGTACTCAAACTCAATGGAGAGCAGAGCCTTCTTCCCATAGAGCAAGTCATAAGGGGTGAAGCCAGTGATTGTCTTCCAGGTTGTATTATATGCCCAAGTGGCCTCCACTAGTCTGTCAACCCAATCTTTTCTGTTGTTGTTCACAACATTTGTGAGAATGCCTTCCAATGCTCTATTGGTAACCTCTACTTGTCCATTGGCCTAAGGATGATAAGCAGTTGACTTCTTGTGCTTGATCTTATGCTGACTCAACATATTTTCAATCAGGTGTGAGGTGAATTGAGTGCTCTGATCAGTGACTAGCTCTCTAGGTTACCCAAACTTGTAAAACACATTCTCCCTTAAGAACTCAGCCACCTTCTCTTTTGTTGCTATCTTGATAGCATTGGTTTCAGCCCACTTTGTCAAATAATCAGTGTGCACAATTATGTATTGTTTCTGCCCTGATGGTGGATCAATGGGCCCAATGAAATCCATGCCCCACTTGTCAAATGGCTCAAGAGTCACTTGAGGTTGCAAAGGCATTTCATCCCTGGGAGCAGGTTTCCCCACTCTTTGGCGCTGGTCACATCGGTTGGTGTATCTTCTTGCATCTTGGTGGAGAGTGGGCCAGTAGTAGCCAGCTTGCAGTACCTTGAAGGTTGTCCTCTTAGCTGCAAAGTGAACTCCACAAGGCCCATCATGACAGGCTAGAAGGATGTCAGAGACTTCCTCCTCCCTGACACATCTCCTCAGAATTTGATCTAGGCCTAGCTTGAAAAGATTGCCCCCAATCCAAGTGAATGGGGCACTCTTTCTTATAGTTCTGCTCTTTTCCTTGGAAGACAGATTTGGAGGGAACTGTGCAGCGACTAAGTAGTTGGCTATGTCAGCACAACATGGAGAGAGAACTGAAATAGAAAATAAATGCTAATCTGGTAGCTGATCATCAACCATTCCTTCCTCACCTGTAGGCAAAGCAAGTCTAGACAGAAAATCTGCAACTACATTTTCTCTACCAGGCTTATCAATGATAGTTAGATCAAACTGTTGTAATAAAAGCAACCATCTAATAATTATGGCATTCACATCAGGCTTGTTCATCAAATATTTAATAGCAACATGGTCAGTATGTACAAAGGTCTGGTAACCAGTGATGTAATGTCTAAATTTATTCAAGGAATGGACAACAACTAGGAGCTCTTTTTCAGTCACAGTATAGTTCAATTCAGCCTTGGACAGATTTTTGCTGATGAAGTAAATGGCATAAGGCAACTTGTCATCTATCTGGCCTAGAGCTGCTCCTAGAGCTTTGTTAGAGGCATCAACATGGATGTGGAAAGGAAGAGCCCAATTTGGGCCTCGGAGTATAGGTGCAATAGAATTGTTCTTTAAGGTTTCTAGGGCCCTTGGCATCTTTCTGACCAGAAAAATTCAGAGTCCTTGGCCAATAGTCCAAACAAAGGTGAGGCTATTTTGCTAAAGTCCTTTATGAATCTCCTATAGTATCCAACTAAGCCCAAGAAACTTCTGACATCCCTCTGCTTCTGAGGAGTAGGGACCCTCTTTATGATAACAATTTTATTTGGGTCCACTTGTAGTCCTGCCTGGGATATTGAGTGACCTAAAACAGTCCCTGCATTCATCAAGAACTCAAACTTCTCAGGACTAAGGGATAGGTTAATTTCAATGCATTTGTTTAATACTTTCCCCAAGTTAGAGAGAACCTCCAGGAAATCACACCCATAGAGAGTGATATCATCCATATTAATTTCTACAAAATCATGGACTAGCTCTGCAAATATGCTCAGGACTACCCTCTGAAAAGTGGCAGGGGCATTACATAATCCAAAAGGAAGGACCCTATAAGAAAAGGTACCCCAAGGACAAGTGAAGGTGGTTTTATCTTGGTCCTCTGGGCTAATCTGGATCTTATTGTAACCACTGAATCCATCCAGGAAAGAGAAGAACTTATTTCCTGCAAGACCATCCAAGACTTGATCAATGAAAGGTAAAGGGAAATGGTCTTTTTTAGTGGCTTTGTTTAGCTCTCTGAAGTCCACACAAATCCTCCATTTTCCATTCTTCTTTGGGACTGTAACAAATAAAATATATATAAATAATGTAAATATAATAATCATAAATAATGATTAGTTAAATTAGTAATTAGGTTGAAGAGGCATGTCTAAATGAGACATGACTCTTCATGAAGAGACACTTGCGTGGTATATAAGCAAGCCTCTCGTTCTCATTGTAATTCATTATCATTCTTATTCATATTTAATAAATAATATCTGTATCCTCATGGATATCTTGATATTCCAAGTCTTTTGGATTAATTAATTTGTAGAAGGAACTTTGTTCGCTTCATTTGGTATCAAAGCAGTTCGGTCCTCTAGATTTGCTTAACCGGTGCACAGAGCTCGTTTTCCAATCCAGGTCCTTGACCATCAAATTCATTAACATTGTTGTCGTTGAAGCATTTCGCTACAAGAATTTGGAGTTTCTCCATTTCACTATCAACCATTTGGCCATTCAAAAAAAAAAAT
>APFE031336667.1:0-32129 GCA_000404065.3 Pinus taeda | reverse complement strand
TTATAAGAGAGAAGTGGAAATATATTTTATAGATTAAGAGAATATATAAATTATTATAAAAAAAACGATATATATAAAATAAAAAGAGTTAAAAAAAATTATATTAACAAAAAAAAAGAGAGATGTCGTCCACAAAGAACAACGGTTTCTTTGCACTATGTCCTTTTTGTTCAGAAGGATACCCTAATTGTCAAGAATCATTTAGAAATCAAAATGTGGTTTGCACAAAATGTTACAAAACTTTACCTTAGTCGAAGTTTTAACCGATGCAAATAAACAATTAATAGCAAGAAAAATGAGAGAATTAATGGCAAGATATAAAGAAATGAAGAAAACAGAATCCACATTTCAAGTTGAAAGCCCACCATCACTTCTACCAAATGATATAATCCAATGTACCAAGAAATTGCAGCAAGAAAATCAGGAGAATGGGAAAATAGCTAAACTTCAACAAAACAAGAAAGCGTTAGAACACGACCATAAAAATCTTGTGGATATGCATTACAAAGAAATAATGGAAAAAAACGAAGAAATTTCTAGTCTCAAGGACCACGTCGAAAAATTACTGGCACAAGTGAAGAAGACTAAAGTCTCAAAGAAAGAACTCAAGCAGCGTTTATCAGAACAAGAAGAGGAAAATTTACGTTTAAAGAACCTTAATAAAAATTTATTAGAACAAATCAGAGATTTAAAAGATGAAAACCTTAAAAGTCAAAACAATGAAAATAAAGTTGATGAATCAAAAACCACAAAACTTTTAAGTCTAAGAAACCATAATCAAAGTCTGCTCAATCAAACTAAGAAACTTAAGGATGATAAGAAAGCATTAAAAGATAAGTTAGAACAATTCACTCAAGAAGAATTATCGAAATCTACAGTCGCAACAGTTCACGTTGAAAATAAGGGAACAAATATCGATCCAGTGAATATGACTACTCAAGAAGACAAGTCAATTGAAGAAACGACACACTTAGATGTTATAGTTCAAACAATGAACATCCCAAGTGAATGTTCCATAACCAACTCAACAACATCTTCGCTAGAAGAAAATATAAAAATTGACACATGCCAAATAAGGGAAAGTCAAACCAAAAAAGTACCCTATCGGCATCTGAATCATGAGAGTAGACAACTCAACCATGCTACGTATCAAGACCAATCAGACCAAAAACAACAAACTGATGTTCCAGAGAAGAGTGATGTAATCTCAATCCAGTGTTATGCTAACAAATCGTTACAAAATTCCAGTGATCAAAATATTACACAGAAGATTAATCTAGGATGGTTTGATCCCTTCTTAGTGCGACAATTTTGTTTGTCACTTAGAAGATCATATCAGCTTGTATCGACAAGGATGACTATTCCAAGAGAGAAAGACTTTCGAAGCCGAAAAAGAGATCAAGCCTTTTTTATCGATAAGCTTTAAGGACAAAGCTTTTTGAGGAAGGAGGCAATGTAACAAATAAAATATATATAAATAATGTAAATAATAATAATCATAAATAATGATTAGTTAAACTAATAATTAGGTTGAAGAGGCATGTTTAAATGAGACATGACTCTTCATGAAGAGACACTTGCGTGGTATATAAGCAAGCCTCCCGTTCTCATTGTAATTCATTATCATTCTTATTCATATTTAATAAATAATATTTGTATCCTCATGGATATCTTGATATTCCAAGTCTTTTGGATTAATTAATTTGTAGAAGGAACTTTGTTCGCTTCAGGGACCAGAACCAAAGGAGACACCCACTGACTATCTGAGATCGGGTAAATGAACCCTACATCCAACAACTTCTGCAGATCTTCTTTAACTATGTCTTTGAGGACTAGGTTCATTCTCCTCTAAGGTTGACGCACTGGCTTGCAGCCTTCCTTTATGTAAATGTGATAAGTACACACCGAAGGGTGCACTTCCTTCATTTCCTTATAACTCTAGGCAAAGGCATCCAGATTCTCTCTTCGCATGTCACATAACTCATTTTCCTGATATGCAGAGAGGGTTTGATTTTCAATGTTCTATCTGGACCAAATTCTATCATCTTGACATGAGTAGGACTTAAGTCAAATAGGCACAAATCAGTCCAAGGGTTATCTTCAGCTTTCTTTACTAACTCATTAAGAGACATGGTGTTAGGGGATTGATTCTGGAGGATTTGATCAATCAAGTCATCTTCATTAGGTTGCCCCCCTCCTATAGTAGCATCTAGGGTACAGATTGGGTAAGATGTGGCAGAGTAGACTTCATCTTCCTTCTCCTCTTCCAACCATAAAGGTAAGTCGTGCTCTAGAGATGGTTGAGCAGGAAGGTACAACACCAATTGTTTGGACAAATGCCCATTTTTAATGGTCATATTCCCAGCCCTGGAACTTATGTAAGCATCAGCAGTGGCTAACCATGGCCTTCCAAGGATGAGAGGATAACCATTGAACTTGGTCTTAGGTTGGAGAACTAAGAAGTTAGCAAGGTTTTCCTAGGAATCAATGGAGACCATCACATCCTCAACAACTCCCTCAGGAGCTATTGTGGATCTGTCTGCAAGCTGTAAGACTGTTGTGGTCTTCCTTAATGATCCTTGGAGATTCAATTTAAGCATAGTATCCTTAGTCATCACATTGATGGCAGCCCCAAGATCAATCAAGGTATTGGGGCAATGATACCATCAATGTGCACATCTACCACAGGACTTCAAGGGTCTAGATACTTCAACCAAATCACTCACCCCAACATTAAGTCAGACAGTTGTCCAATGACATTAATGGTAGGGGTGTCTTTCTTTCTCCTCTCGGGATGTTTGAAGCATTTCTCTTTGATTAACTTGTTATAGATGGGGACATCCTTGATAGCTTGGAGGAGTGGAATTTTAACACACAAGTTTTTCAATTCACCCAAAAGTTCAGTCTCTTCTGGGGTGTGCTGGCTAGGATGGATTTATCTCTCAGGAAAAGGAGGTGGATTGGCTTGAGGAACACTCTCTTCCTTTTCCTCTTCAAGCTCCTCAGGTGGAGATGGAGGTTGATTATCTGGAAGCACTCTTCCAGACCTGAGGTTGATTTCTTAAATTTCCACAACAAAGGCAAGGTAGGATGTCTCTCCACTGTAAACCTGTTGTGTCTGCTTGTTGTTCGGGTTCGGATTTGGATGAACAGGCATCTGGGTTGCTTAGGTGGAGCAAGGCGAAGGAGTTGTGGTTGAGATGGAGGTGGACGCAGTAAGGCTAGAGATTGGTTGTAGGGGGCCTCCACCCCTGTGATGGTGTATTCCACTGAGGTTGTGGGGGAGCATATGGCTGAAATGATTGATGGGTAGGTTGGGAATGGTATTGAGGTGCAAAAGACCAAGGAGAAGGTGTGGAACTGAAGGATGAGCAGGAGGACACCAAGGGGGAACGGATGCTTTCTAGTTAGGGTTGTAATATGAATAGGACGCCCCTTGCATGCCTTGTTGGTATGGTCAAGGTCCTTGAGGCCTCCTTTGGTTGATATAGCAGAGTTGTTCAGTCACACCTCCAGTTCCTTGATACACAGCTTTCAATCCAGGCAGAGAAGGGCATTTGTCTGTGGAGTGGTTCTCCTCACAGACCAAGTAGATCTTTATAAGATTCAATGGACATTCATTTCTAGGGTGCAAGACAGCAAAGGCTCTTTTTTCTTCCTCCTGCTTCCTCTTGATCTGCATGGTGTCCATTTGCAAAGCAACGATATGCAGCATTTCACTCTTAAAGTCTTCCAACATGTTCCCCATTTCACTTTTGATGGATGTGTTGGAGGAGGATGAATTGGCCAAAGCTTGACTAGCCCTACCATTCTTTTTGGCTGCCCTAGAATGATTTTTGAAAACTGACTTGATATCATCATAAGATAACTGGTAGATGTTCCCTCCTGACAGTATGTTTAGGGTTTCTAGGAGATCCTCCCTGTTCCCTCTAACAAGGACTAGCTTGAATTGAGGCTTCTGTGATCCATGTCAAGATTAAGTGGTTTTTCTGTGATCCATGTCAAGGACTAGCTTGAGTGATTCAGGATCGAGGGTGCATCTGGCCCTTTTGTAGCTGAGTTGGAACCTTTCCTCATAATCTTCCAAAGATTCATCATGTCCCAAGGTCATTCTAAAGATTTCCTTTTTGGTGTCTTTGGACCTACAATAGTCCCTGTACTTGTTGTTGAAGGCTTGTTGCATTTGAGCCCAGGTAGTGATGTTGTCCCCAGGTAAACCCATGAACCAGCGCAAGGCTACATCCTTAAGGGTGGATGGGAACAATTTCAACTTCTAGTCGTCAGAGGTATAATCATATGTTCTGCAGATGACAACAAACTCAAACAAAAAGGTATCAGGGTCCTCTAAGGTTAAGCCATGGAAGTGAGGAAGGGCAAAGGGGCTTATGTTTTTCATCCTAGCATCTCCATTAGTTTCTCTGATGGGAAAAGCACCCTCATTTATGTTTCCAGCTCCATTTTTGTTTTCAATCCCATCTCTATTTTCAGCAATGGTGTAAGTTGGTGGAATGGTTTCTTCTTCTTCTTCCCCAAAAGGCTCTTCAAAGATCTCTGGTTGTTCGCCTCATGAGTCCTCTAGCTCATAACCACCGAAGAAGAGGGAAGGTTGGTTGTTTGATGGTGTGGGCCCTGTGGGGGTATCTAACAAAAAATTTCCTATATTGTCTCTACTCCTATGAGGCATGAAAGAAAATATTTTTTTAGGGTCTTTTTAGAACTACTTGCAAAATGGAAAGAAAGCAGAAATTGTAATTATTTGCTAAATGAAACTACTTTGTAGAATAGAAAGAAAGCAGAAATTGCAACTATCTATTGAATGTACAACAAAAGGAAAGTAGGAACTGCATCTATTTACTGAATGTCAAATGGAAAGGAAAGTAGAAATCCCATCTACCTAGACACCTCCTCGGCAATGGCGCCAAAAAGTGATGAGCCCCAATATTGCAGCAAGGATGCTACAACTCCTAGGGCGACCAACTTTACTTTATCAACCCGGGGTTCGTACAAACTTGGAGGTGGCAGTGCTATATGCACAGCAGATGCAACAGTCTACTCTTGTCAAATCTCAACTGGGTCGATAGACCACTAGGGTTTTTCAAACCATTCTTCTATTGACTAGAAGGAAGCTAACTATTGACAGTGAATGTAAAGCTATTTTTAACGCTGAAAGTAAATGCTTGCCTATGTTAAAGAAATGAAAGTGTTGAATAGAAAGTGCTATGAAAATGACATGAAATTACCTAGCTAGGAAGTAACACATGTTACTTGCAAAAGAGACCTAATTTAACCTTGTATTCTATTAGCTAGTTATCTGGACTAAGTAGGCATGGAAATGATCCTAAAATTGCTAAGATTGATGTGTGCATGCATTAGCTAAAAATTGCAAAAAAGAGTCTTTTGGTTTTTTTAATTTAGAAATGTAAATGTTAAACTAATCAAGCTGATCTTTTGCAGGGGAGAAAGGTATAGGAAAACTAGTCAAACATGGAATTGAGGGGTATGGAGGTCAAGTGGAAGGCCTGCCCTAGGCTCTGATCATTATTTCTGCCCAAAACAATCTAAAATAGGTTGCTACAAGGTTTCTGGTAGTTGTTACAGGATTTCCTGTAGTAACTACAAGATGTCCTGGTTCACTACAGGAAACTTAGCTAAAAGCTATAGGAAGGTAGGGAAGGTGAAAGGAAGTGCTGGGAAGGTGCATGATGGTGGAATAAGGTATGGGTAAGGTGCACACTACCCAATGATCAACCCAACTCTTCAGGATGGTTGGATTTGCTCAAGGTGGTTGTCCACAGTGGCTACAAAACAGAAATCTGAATTGATGGTTGGTAGGGTTTGGCGAGAGGTGAAGAAGACTTAGATGAGGCTGGTGGAATGATTTCTCCCTGCAGATCAACAACTCCTGCAACAACGCATATTCATTTCTTCATTTATGCACAACATTATGTAAATGTGGAAAAGATGAGTTGAATTTAAGAAATTGATTTATTGATGGCTAGTGGATCAAATCTATGGAATGGAATGCTTCCTAATCTACATCAAACTTAAGAAACCAAAATGACAATGGAAAGTGCTTCTAAGAAATCATGAACAATGACCTACTCAACAAGAAACCCTAAGCTATGCAATGACCAAAAGATAACGTTGTTTTTGGAGCTGTGAGAGTAGGGCCCTCAAATCATGATCCCATGATGGAGATGAGGATGAGGCCACTGTCACAAGCTTTTCTGAAGTCTTTTCTTTCACTGCTGTAACACTAATCTACTGTTGATTTGGGGTAGCATTGGATATGCTCTAGCCATGAAAATTGGTGGAGAGGCTAAAGCACATGAGATCTCCAAGACCCAAAAATGGTTTGGATGGTTTGTACCTGGTTTGGGAGATATTAAAATAATTAATATTTTTAATGGAGTTCCTAAGTCTAAACTTAGGAAAAATAAAATATTAATGGGTATTAATATAAAACTGGGTTAGAAGGTTCCAAAAGTCATGGTTCAAGCCAAATCTAATCTTAGTCGTTGATTAGAGATTTAATCTCGGTCGTTGAAGAACCAACGAGAAAAGTATAAGAAGAGGCTTGAGGGTCAGTTGGAGAATACACTAGAGTGATCAGTCATTCATTTTGCTATAGCGGGGTTGCTAAGCAAAAGTGAATCAATGATCAACAGCGAGGGGCAGTGAGTACTGGGCAGAGAAGCAAAGACAGTGCCAAGAGATCAACGCAGAAGCAGAGAGCGAGAGTAGCAGCCAGAGCAGGCCACACAGAGCCCAGCAGAGATAGCGCAAAGCCCAGAGGGACTGTGTCATCTACGCAGAGGGCAAAGGGAGTGATGCAGAGGGAGTGACGCAGAGGTTGCACAGTGCCTCAGAAGGCTGACGCAGAGGGTCCTGGGGCTGACGCAGTGCAGCAGGAGGTTGACGAAGAGGCCAAAAGGGCCAACGCTGAGCTTCAAAGTCGTTGAAGAAGATTTTGTGGGAAAGGTTTTCTGAATAGCTGTTTCCGAATAGAGAGGTATTGCTACTATGTATTTTTCTCTGTCGGGTGAGCCGGTTAGGCACCCAGTTGTACTCAATGAAATACTGCATAATAATATACCTTCAATATAGATGCACCGATTTCCCCGCATTGGGTTTTTCCAGGGACATTTGTCCAAAAATCACGGTGTCACTTGTGTGTTTGTTTTCTTTCAACTGATGATATGTAGATGTTGTGACTGTATTGTGTTTATTTTGATATTTAAATGTCTTAAATAACTTGCTCAGAATTTACAAGTAGAAGAAATAAACCAATAGAATACAGATTAATTTTCTAACGGAGAGACTTAGAAAATTCAACATGGTATCAGAGCATGATTGCAGATCACAGGAAAGCTGAAGGCATCAGCTGAGCAGAGCATTTGCAGCAGATTCAGTTGTCTTGAGTGACAAAGTTGATCCTTGCAGAAAGCGACAGAGGAAGGGTTGACGCAGAGGGACTGCGTCATCAGTCCGGACCTAAGAGAGGCCAGAGCAGAGGCTGAGGAGGGCAGAAACAGGCTAACGCAGAGCCACGCAGAGGCAATAAGGGCTGACGTAGTTGGCTAAGGGAGCTGTTTTGCCAGTGTCGGGATTGCGCAAAGCCAAGAGGCTCAATCCTTCAGTTGCTGGGGCGAAGGAAGTTGTAGGTCGTTTGCGGGAGCAAAGCTGGATGCGTATTGTGGTCAGAACAGTACCTAACAAGGCAAAACCAAGGTAGAGGGAGTTGCTGCCGAGGCGGATTTCTAGCCAAGAAAACTGGATCAGTGTTGCAGTTGCACAGACAATCGGAGGGGCAACTTGACGGTTGGCAAAAGGATTTCCAGGAGGGAAATCGGGACACAGAGGGAGTCCAAAAGAGAACTTCCAGATGGGTAGTAGAGAGGCTCAGAGGAATCGAACTGAAAACTTCCAGACGAGAAGTCGAGAGACTCAGCAGGAGTCGAACTGAGAAATTCCAAGCAGGAAGTAGAGAGACTCAGAGGAGTTGACAAAGAAGAACAGAGAGATGACTGTGAATGGGCTGAGGGATCAGGATAGGTTGGACGGAGCGTCCAACTTTGTGGTCTGGAAAGCTAGGATCCTGTCCATTCTAGACAGACATCGCATCAAGGGCTTCGCCGTGAGAGTAATGGCTATCCCAGTTGACTCATTAGCTAATGAAAGGTACAAGGAGGCAATGGCCAAGACAAAATGCATCATCCTTGATGGGGTCAAAAATCATGTGGTCCAACATATTCCCGAGAAGGAAATGGCAAAGGAGATGTGGGACACCTTGAAGACATTGTACCAACATACTTCCATGCAGAGGAAGATGTTGCTTGAGAATCAGCTAAGGTCATACCAGATGCAGAAGGGAGAGCAGATAGATCTCTTCCTCGATCAGTTGAAGGAGATCCGGGACCAACTAACTTCCATAGGGGCCACACCGGATCAGGAGTTGATGGTGAGGACCACATTCAACGCAGTCTCCGAGTGGGAGACATTTGTCCAGAGCATACTGGGCAAGGCGAGTCTTCCAGATTAGGAAGAATTGTGGGTGGTTCTTCGCCAAGAAGAGATCAGACGGCTGACCAAGACGAGAAGTAGCAGCAAAGGAGTCTAGATCAAGAAGGAAGAGGAAGAGGATGCAGCTCTAGCATCTGCAGGAAAGCAGGAGAAGAGGAAGAAGAAGGACCTCTCAAAGATCAAGTGCTTCCACTGTGGGGAACTAGGTCACTATGCGAACCAGTGTCCTAGGAAGAAAAACAAGGGAGAGGCTTCTGAGTCTAAGGCAGCGCCAGCGAAGGCGGAGAAAGAGGTCGAGGAGGATGACGATTGTGCCATGAGTGCTCATGTGCCACTAGAGAAGAAGTGGGGAGACATCGAGTTGTAGTCAGGAGGACTATAGGTGATGAGGGGCAAGATCCTTGAGGTACCCAACCTTTTGGATTATACCTTGCTATAGGAGCCCCGAAGAGGAGCAGCAGAATTTGTGGATGTCAGTAGAGACGGATGTGGATGAAGCGGCAAAGAGTGTTGCAGCGCAGGAGTCCCCGGGCAGCGCGAGGCTAGTAGGCTGCAACAGTGCAAGAGGCACAGGAATGTTGCAACAGTGCAGGATGGCACAGAGAGGTTTGCAACGTTGCGAGATGCAAGGAGTTGTTGCAACAGCGCAGAGGGTACTAGAGGGAGTACTTGTTAGCGGCAGAGAGAGCTTCAGCATCGGGAGTGTTTCTAGCCTGACAAGGATGTCAAAAGTTGGGTGGATCAATTACTTACTTCTTAGTAACTGAGTTGTAGTGCAGTAGCAGTATGCAGTAGCATGATGCAGCATGATGACAGAGGGATGCAGTGCAAATGCAGTGTTGGGAGAATGGACCAGCAGCAGCACGAATGCAGAGGGAGTTATCGTACAGATGCAGCAGTGGCAGTGGCAGGGCCATGGGCAGCAGCACAGGATGCAACAGTGCAGAGGATGTTGGGCGGGGAGGCCTAGCATTAGCACAGGTACCGATGTCGGATAATCAGAGTGATGCTCAGTGAGGAGTATTACTAGAGCATAGTCCTCGCTAAGAGGGATTGTTGATTTGGGGTAGCATCAAATGTGCTCTAGCCATGAAAATTGATGGAGAGGCTAAAGCACATGAGATCTCCAAGGCCCAGAAATGGTTTGGACAAATTGTACCCAGTTTGGGAGATATTAAAATAATTAATATTTTTAATGGAGTTCCTAAGTCTAAGCATAGGAAAAATAAAATATTAATGGGTATTAATATAAAACTAGGTTAGAAGGTTCCAAAAGCCATGGATTAAGCCAAATCTAATCTTATCTGTTGATTAGAGATTTAATCTCAGTCGTTGAAGGACCAACGAGCAAAGTATAAGAAGAGGCTTGAGGGTCAATTGGAGAATACACCAGAGTGATCAGTCATTCATTTTGCTAGAGCGGAGTTGCTAAGCAAAAGTGAATCAGTTATCAGTAGCGAGGGGCAATGAGTACTAGGCAGAGAGGCAGAGACAGTGCCAAGAGACCAGCGCAGAAGCAGAGAGCGAGAGCAACAGCCAGAGCAGGCCACATAGAGCCCAGCAGAGACAACGCAGAGCCCAGAGGGATTGCGTCATCCACGCAGTGGGCAAAAGGAGTGACGCAGAGGGTCCCATAGGCTGTGCAATGCCTCAAAGGGCTGACGCAGAGGCCAGAAGGGCCAGTGCTGAGCTTCAAAGTCGCGGGAGAGGGTTTCACGGGACAGGTTTTCTGAATACTTGTTTCCGAATAGAGAGGTATTGTTGTCATGTATTTTTCTCTATCGGGTGAACTGGTTAGGCACCCAGTTGTACTCAAGGAAATACTGCATAATAATATACCCTCAAAATAGCTGCACCGATTTTCCTGCATTGGGTTTTTACGGGGACATTTGTCCAAAAATAACAATGTCACTTGTGTGTTTGTTTTCTTTCAGTTGATGATATGTAGATGTTGTGACTGTATTGTGTTTATTTTGGTATTTAAATGTTTTAAGTAACTTGTTCATAATTTACAAGTAGAAGAAATAAACCAGCAAAATACAGATTAATTTTCTAACGGATAGACTTAGAAAATTCACCATCTACTTCTCCAACTAATGGAAGCAAAACTAACCAATCATTCAAAGCCTTACAAATTAAACAAAACATAAATAATTTCAACAGCTAATCTATGATTCTAATCTAAGGATACATGTACAAAAAGAAGAGGAACCTTTGCTACTAGGGTTGGGCCCTAACCCAAGAGCTTCATCCCTCTTAGTCAACTCAGTGCTGGATCAAAGAAACCCTTTTCATTATCACCAAAATGTCAAAAATAACATGAGAATAACAGTCACAATATCTTAAGCTTGAAATTGCCTCTTGGCTACAATAAAAAGTCGAATCCTAATGAGGCCCTAGGCCTTCTTATTTATACAACTGAAGATACTAATAGCTTCCTTAAAATTAGGGAGGCTTGGCTCCCAAACTTGAGATTAACTTGTCTTCAACTATCACTGGTTTGGTTGCCAATGAACTCGATGGGCTTGGCTGCTTGTAACTCCGACTAATGAGAATTGGTGGAGGAATCTTCGAGTGATTGAGGAGTTAAGAAGGGAAATCCAATCTCCTAAAATCCCTCTTGCTTGTCTACTTCGAGTTCTTCCACTTAAATTAGCCAAAAACTGCTCCAAATCCTGCAATTAATGCACATTAGACTGCATGACATAACATCTCATCTTTACCTTCTCATTAAGCAAAATATAATAAAATATGTAAAGAAATGTGAGAAAAGTTGATTTTAATAAGCTGGAGAGTGGCATTAAGGCCCATATAATCTACCTATTGATGAGCCTCATCATCCTCGTTCTTGAGTAGGGACTCGAAAAAATTGCCTTGAGAGGTTGATGCAGCAAAAAGAAAAGAAAGAGCATGAGCCATGATAAAATGCAAAAATTGGCTAGGATATAACAAAATACATAGACAAAAGTCGATCATGAGCTCTATCCCCCCTCCCCTCCTCATCAATGCTTACCCCGTTCTTGGCAAATGTATGAGCTATCAAAATGAAAGGAACTTTGAATATCCCAACCTCGATGAGAAATAAACTTATTCATTTTAAGGGATCAATGATGCACAAATGAAGTTTGTAATCCAAGATGTGTTAAAAAAAAAGAAAATCACTGAAGACAAAGGTGCACAAGAAGGGTGGTAAAAATATGTTGAGGAAAAGGGTAACTCAAGTCCCACAATTTCTCCCTCTTCATATTATAATGCTCCAGAATGATGGAATTTCATAGCTAGTACAAAGATGGTGGCATGCTCCATGAAGTAAACCCCTCCCATATCATTAACCATTTGCACACGTTGATCGATGGGTCGGCCTAGGAATTGTTCCTCCCCTTATAGTTAGAAGCACCTAATAGGGCATTTGGATAACCCTCCCATATCTAAGCATGGTGACTATTTTACGAACCCTAAGCTAGGAATATATGTAAAGATGATATTGATGTGAATTACTTTAGTGACTTTTGCATTAGATATGGCCCACTATGATACTCATATAGTTATTTTACTTATGATGATGATCTCACTTGATTTTGAAGGTATGTTTCAAATGGTTTCTCCTAGGTACAGATGCCCTCCCTTGGGCGATTGTTTGAGACTTCTCCATCAATTTACAGAGGACATTCAACTCTACTTGAAGACCCTTCAAGGCACCATGGCCAAGATGTTGACCACTTTATCAAGAGCGTTGACCTTAGGATGTATCCTACCTTAATGATGACCTTCTCCTCTCCCTCTAGAGCCTAGAACATTGCACATTGAAGCCAAAGCGTTTCCTAGAAGGAAGATATGCCCCAAAGACCATAGGATGCCACCAAGCTGGCAAAATACCTTCTTGATGGATGTTGCTTGGTTTCTAGACCAGTTTGATGATAATGATGACTTGAGATCGCTCTGGAAGGGATGGTACACCTTTTCGGATTATGGCATCATGCCCTTGCCTTGTGAAGTCATCCTCATGAGGCTTGGAATGATGACGTGGGCTTGGTTGATGAGGAGGGTCTTACTTAATGAGTGGACACCTTGTTGATGAGGAGATGGCTTTTGAGTGAGAGTGCTCTTTTGATCCATCCATGGCACATTTTGATGGAGATCTTCATCTTTAGAGAATGACATCACCCTTGGAGGACCTTTTTTTTCATACGTGTAGGTTAAAAGGAGGCTTTTTGCTATGTTTTATCATTGAGATAGCTATCTATTAGGTCGGCTTGTGACCTACTTAACCTGATATCACATATTTTATTATTTTTAAGGTTTTTAGTCAATTTTACTCCTAAATTGACTTGTTGCCCTCCTATAAATAGAGGGAAGTCAATTTTAGGAGAAATCATTGTCACACACACTCATTACTCATTAAGAGAGAGTGCACACTAGTCTTCTTTTCTCTTGGACACAATGGAGCATTGATGTAGCAAATTGTCTGAGGGAGGATATTATTACTTGGAGAAATTTCTCTTGGATTGTTGAAGTGATTCTATGGTGAATTATGCTATTGTAATGTGAGTATCTTGCTCCATTTTGCAAATGTTGTAGAATTAGGGTTTCAATAAAAATCTCATCTTGATGTATTGAATTTTTATGGTATTAACATCTCCTTTGCAAAATTATTACCAAGTATCCATCAAGGAAACTTCGTATAGCAATTCTTGACCTTGAATCTCCAGTAGATTGAAAGTCGCCAGGGTTTTGATGGAGAGGTTGTTTTTCTCTTAATTTGCTCCACTCAAGCCTTTTGCCATTCACCTCGAACTTTGACTACATTTTCCCAAGATTAATAAAGGCACTAGTCTATTTTATGTGTCAATCTTTAATAAAAATTAAATCTCTAAATTTTCTTTTTCTTACCTTTTGAAGACTAAATTAGGGTTAGATTACGGCAAAATCTGCATTAAATAGCATAAAATTTATTGGATATCATATTCCCAAGGTTAGTCTTTGCATCTATCAAACTGAAAAAGTAAAATATCTTTTATATGCAATTTCCAGCCACCTTTTTAGGGCTGACATCTAAGGTTTAGTAATTATTTTATGCATTTTCAGCCATTGAAAAATTACAACATTTTCCTTTGTTTACTCATCCAATAGCCTTGCTTATTTATTGCTTATCATTGATTATAGGTTGTTTTATTTTGTTGTCATAAAATTTGCATGTTTTAAATTGTGCTTATTAAAAACCCTAATTAATAACAATTATTAATTTAAAGGTAACATGTGTTTGGGATCTATTTGAGCATCTTCAAGACTATCCTAGCCCTCTAAACTTAGCCATAGGTCCTTTGAACTCATTACTTCATCTCACAGGGAGCCCTACCCTATTGAATATTACCCTTCGTGTTTATTTAGTAGAACCCTTAAAGGCTCTTTAGCTTGAGAATTCTTGGGTTAATCTCTAAGATCTGTTGGGGAAGTCTCCCTTGTGGGGATAACATCCATTCATAGAACAAGGGAGCAGCTACTAAGGTGACAATGTTGGTTGATCCCATTGTTTCCCTTGATCTAGAGTGCTTAGTGAGGCTTTGCACTAAAGTGCTAGATTTTGCAATAATAGGCCCTCAAGGGGCAGCTTGGCTAATAAACTTAAAACCAGCAAAAGACAACAAAACAAACAAACAAACAAGTCCCAAAAGTACGAGTATGCCAAGAGTGAATATTGAAGTTGGTGGTAATGAGAGAAGGCTATGCAATCTTTGTGGCCATTGTTTTCATGTATTTGAATTAATTTGTGCATGCAAGGAGAACATGCCCTTGTTCATTGAAAGCAAGAAATTAAATCCCTAAGTATACCTTGAGGCAAACAACGGTGTTTTCAAATTTAAATTACTGAATATATATTGTGAAAATTTCACTACTGAATTCTATTGGAACAACTGGAATTAATTCTTCTAATTGTTAATTAATTTAGTAGTTTATTGCTACGACAACAATGAATTAATCACACTACAATCTTCATAAATAAAAATACTGCAAAAGATAAAATGGAAACTAAGAAAATATTGGCACACACATATAAATATGGCACGGTTATTTTTGGACAAAAGTCCCTGGAAAAACCCAACTTGGGAAAACTAGTGCAGCAACTAAGGGTTTTTATTATTAAGCAGCAGTGAGAAATTCTTAGTACAATAAATATCGCCAAATTGGCGAATCTATCCAAGAGAAATACTGGCAAAATTTCTATGAGGGAAATTACCCTCTCTCCGAGCAATCCCAACACTTGACTGCCTCTAAAAAGCTAGTTGTCCAACCAGCTCTACACAGGCGTTGTGTCACACTAGGACAATCCCTCAAACGCTTTGCCTAAATCAGCTGCCAATCTAGTTGTCCTGCCTGCTGCTGACTGCAAAAATTTCACTTCAGCACTCTGGAGAATATTCCTAGCCTCTAGAACTGATAACGAGCTCCTCTTTAGTTGGATTTAATTGCCCTCTTGAAGCTCTGCGCTATCTTTGCACAACTTCCTAGAGAAAAACTCGACCTTCTCTTTCTGACTCTCCAGAACTAGTAAACTTCCTCCGCACTCACTGTCTTTGCCCCTCTCTATCTCTACTTCCCTTCTTTGGCTAGAACTCTTCCGGCAACTGTTGCTACTCTCTAGAGAAATCAAATTTCCCAAGGAAATTAATCTCTTGTGTCACAAGTGTGTTTCTCCATCTACCCATCGATTTCTTATAATCTCGTTGTGGGACTCCAACAGCGAAGATTAAAACTTAATCAATGGCTAAGATTATTTCCTAGTCGATCCGTGTGAGTTTCTAGATAATTCTCACCTTTCTCAATTAATTAACCAGATTTCCTAAATTTAGACGTATGAAATATAAAAAATGGTTAATAATCTAATTGAAACACTTCTAGGTGGAATTTCCAAAAACGATTCTGGGTTTTGAAGAACTCCTATGTTTTAGCCTCTCCATAAAGTTTCGAGACTAGAACACCTCCGATGCTACAAGGGCTAACAGTCCCTCTTAGCGAAGAAGGTGTTCTAGTGCTAAACTGCTCCAACACTCTATCTCTGCATCATCCTCTGTACATTGTTGATGTTTGACCACTATGATTGACTACCACTGCCCACCAACCACTGTGCAACTCTGATGTTGCATCTATGTTGCTGTTATATTGCTGCCAACTTGATGATGCAAATTACTTGATGGTCAAGCAGGTCTGCTTGACCATCACGTAATTTGCATCATCATTGTGTACTTTGCATCATCAAGTAATTTGACATGATAACTCTTTGTTCAAGTCCAAGGTTCATAGACCCTCCCCACTCAAGTTCAATTTCCACAAGTGACATATTGGCCTATTGTTATAAAGTTAGAAGGGTAGACACTTCTTGGGATAGAGGTCCACTTCAATGTGCCTCGAGATGCATTGGCCCTTGCTAAGTCACAAGCTAAGTAACATGACATATCCACCCCCACCTCCATGTCACGTATTTCACATGTCGTACATGACACGTGTCTAACACGAGTTTGTCTCCTGTCTTGTTCAGAGGACACGAGCTCTACTAGTGTCCCGTAATTTGAACATGTATCCAGTGAAAAAGCATGATTTTTTACCTCATTATCACACACTTCAACCACAGGTTTAGAGCTCTCAAAAGTTTTGGAGTGCAACAAAGGGCGATTAAGCAACATTCGAAGGGCTTCCAAGTGTTGCGAAGTGGATTTGTCCTAGCCCTACTAATGCGATGTAATTAAAGGTAATATTAAATTCCAAAAGCAAATGTGACATTACTTAATTTTTTAACATTGCCATTAATTGTTTCAAAATGTTCGAGAGTGGTTTCAACCTCATTGGATTTCATATGGAGAAAGTAGAATTTTAGATCCCACTTAAAATCCAGCAGACTTAACAAATTTCAGGATTTCAGAATTTGGAAGATTGCAATGTTTCCATTCAATTCTATGATGTATGAGGGTATGAAACTAGCATTTAATCAAGAGCACCAAGGCCTCTATATATTTGATGTTGGTCGCAATGATTGTTGAACTCCTTTGTCATGACCCTAGTAAAAATGTACCCATCACTCAAACAAAATCTCAATTTGACATGTTAAGTTATTTCTATCTTATTTTAATGCTTAGAGGATGATAACAATGATGAGGATCCCAATATAGGCAATGATTTTGATGATACATAGTACTAATTATTTGTTGTAGACTCTATAGGCCATTTAGGGCCTCTTTATTGATGTATTTTTGGTTCAAAGATGGATTGCACTCAATGCTATTTTGATTATATGCATTAGTTGTATGATTGAATTTGTATTATCATCAAATAAATGATTTATATTGTTTAATTTTTTAGCAATTCACCAATTTGTTATATTTGTTAATATATAATATATAATATATAATATATATAACATGTCTTCCATATCATGTTTTGGGGGGCCACTATGTCACATGTTAGACACTCATATTTTCGTGTCCTCCATGTCCCATGTCCTCATGGCATGTGACTTAGGTCACAAGTTATTGGTATATCTAGGTTGCAGGCTGTTGGATATACTCTTGGGCTATAGCGGCAGCCAATAGGTGTGATCCTAGGCCTAGCCTAGATCACTCAAATGAGCTACCGATTCCCATGATTTAAAAAAGAGATAACCCTTTGTTCAAGGGTGTCCTAAAAATATATAAATATATGTAGCACTAAAGGAGCCCACAAGGGGCAGCTCGATTTGTTCAACCCTTTCCACTAGGGCATAATGCTGAAGGAGGTTGTGGGGTTTGGCAGTTGATGCTGCTCTGCATCCAGAAAACCAGGTAAGACGGAACAATTCTGCAGGGCACTGGAAAGGCACCAGCTTCCTCAGGTGAGGGGAATTTATTCTCTGGAAAAAACAATGTAGCGTTAAAGGGCTTACTAGTTCCTCCAGGCTGATCTCAACATCCCTGGGTCCCTGAATCAAAATCTGAATTTGAAACAAATGGTTTGATCAAATTTTGCTATTTCTTATTAGCACGAAGCCCTTGTGAAGCAATATTTGAGCTAGAGAATAATCATTCCTATCCATCATCGATTCTAGTTCCTCCGGACTGATCTCAACATCCTGCGGTCCCTGAATTGAATATGAATTTGAAACAAATGGTTTGACCAAATTTTACTTGAAAATACTTTCTTATTAGCATGAAGCCTTGTGAAGCAGTATTTAAGCATTCAATCTATGATCGATGTAGATAGAGAGAACTCGGGTTTCGAAGGCTTGAATTTAAATAAGGGAAATTCATAAAAAAATCAATCAGTACAGTTACAAAGTACTTGCTTGCATGCACCTGCCTGCATATGACCATGCTGCTACAGCTTTTTTCAAAGGTACTTTGTCCACGATGGTTGTGTATCCTTTGAATTGCATCTATATATGTATACCATGGATGATATCCAAAACCATTCAGGCCATAATACCTTGACTCTCAGACTCATTAAAACAATTTCTAATTAATGAAAGACCAAAACATTCCAGAGAAAATCTGTGTTTTCAATTTAGACAAACATGTCAGAAATGTGAAACAGGGCTTAATCCAGCACAGAGCTCAAAAGGAAAATACTGCAAATCTGAACCAAACTTGCAAGGTACTCATGCTTACAATAGAAATGCCAATAACCATCAAACTATAATAAAATCGAGCATTCAAGCTCCTCTGAGCAATAGCACTCAAAATTTAGAAGATATAGGAATATGAACCATCACCTCATCTTAAGTCATTCAAGAACAAATAGATAGATTTCCAATCCAATATGATAAAAAACAATACAATATATTATGAATTGGAGTAAGTAAGACAATTGTTTTTCACAAGATGCTTCCTTTTGTCTATTGATAGGATCTGAAACCATGTCTTTATCTTTCCCCAATCAGGGAATAATACAATGAAGTGTAAGGAAAGATTCCTTCAGCTAAAAGGCCTTACGTGGAAGTATCGATTCTATCAAAGTTACCTAAATCCAACATTTCATCCTATTTACTTGAATCGTCTCTGTGCAAACGAGATGACCCATAAGGAGCGAAACGTATATGAGATTTAAACCTTGTGGAATATCAGCATCCCGCTTAATCATGGGACCAAAACCCATTCACCAAAACAAATAAAGTGAATAAAGCCATCAAAAGAAATGCAAGTCACCCAAAAGTGGATGACTCTTTATTTTGCTGATCCTGTAATTGAAATGCAAGCCACAAAGAGAAATGACTAGACAATTACCAACGACTGCAAATGTTTATGCCATACAATCTACAAATCAATAATTAAAACCACATAAATAACATTGAATAAAATATTTATTCAATTAGGTTGTATTTTGGGTTGAATTATGCGACCCACAGAACCTTTCCAGCTTGTGGCCAATGCTAGTCCAACAGCCTTGGTCCGCACTCTCGTTCTCAGAATGCTGATGGACCTTTTTCTTATCATGGAAGTGCTGGACAACGGCCTCTATTTCTTCCTTCGCCCTCTCGAACACATTAGGAGCTTTCACATCTTCAACAGGGGTGTCCTTCTCGATTGTTTCGTCTGTACCATGCGATTCATGGTGATGATGAGGGTGGTGTTTGTAAACAACTGCGTCATTTTTTTCCTGGACCCGCTCAATGGCACTCGGTGCTTTCAAATCCGATTCTCTCTTCCCCTCGCCCTTCTCTCCTGCCGAACCCATATTCGATTAGAAATCCACACAACATGATATGAACACTGCAAAAACCATAAATGAATAGAAGGGAAAACTGAAATACCTTGAAAAACATCCATATCAAATGTTTTGCGGAATCCTAATTACTCTTCCGCAATGGGCTGTGAAGCGGCCGCCTCTCCCTGTTTCACAGACGTTTGAATCGCGATCGCGAATTCGAGATCGAGCTCTACAAATCTGTCGAGCATGTCAGGCGACGACAATCGCCGATGGCTTCAAATTAAAAATACGTATCAACCATCGCTTATTAAAAAAAGCCGATGTTCTACGTTTTGCGTTTTTTAATAAGAATTTGGCAATATAATGAGGTGATTGGTAAAGTTTTATTATTAAATTGTATTTATGATTTACAGAGTATTTAAAATATGTATGGGGCCATTTCGTTAGTTAAGATGGTGTAAATTATATATTTCAAATGTATTTGTATAATTATTTTTTAAATTTTATTCATATTTATAAAAAAAAAATATTAAATATTGGAGAAGAGATAAAATCGGAAGATGCTGGTAAAATTACATATTTAAAATTTATCAATATAATAATTTTTTGAATTTTTATTAATATTTATGGAAAATTATTATTAAAAAAAATAAAATAGGAAGTAACTATTTTCAAAGAATTTAATTTTCCAAAAACAATTCATTTTTTAATATTTTAGAACTGGAAAAAATATTTATATTTTGGAAATTTTGATATTTACTTAAATTATTATTTTTTTTTCAAAAATATAAAATATTTAAATTATCTTAATTTATACAATAATGTTATTTTTTTAAATCAAAAAATTACATATATGAAATTTTGAATAATTAATTTAATTTATTTGGTAATTTTTCATTTATTTTGAAGAATTTAATCATTTGAGTTAATTTTTTAGAAAAGAAATAATAATCTCATTTCACTCAACCACTTGAGATAATCTCAATTGACTAATTATCTTAATTTATACAAATAATTATATTTAAAAAAAAAAAAAAACAAAAAACAAAACAAACTAACTAACTAATATACTTTATACATAAAAATCAAAATTTACATCTATGTGTGGTAACTTTTATAAACAATTTTGAATTTAAAATGAATTTAACAATTTAAAGCATCTTAATTTACTTAATAATTTTTATAAATAATTGTAAAGTTAAATTCCCCGAATGGGGTGTTTGACGAAAGATAGGTGGTGGCGCTCATTTCCGTCGTCCCACCATGCATTCATGCATAGGGAAATGGAAATGCATCCCCCTCAAGTTCATTACGTCGCATTCACACCTCTCATATGGCAAACCATGTCAATTTATTATGATTTGATGGCATTTTCTCTAGTAGAGATCTAATATATCTATGGAACGAGCTCACAAGGGTTGATGGCCATTGTACACCCCAATCCTGGCTATATTCGAAGGTCGGATAGATGTGGATGTTGTAGACAAATGGTTAAACCTATTAGAAGGGTATTTCTTTGTCTACAATTTTTCCAATAGAGAAAAGATTAACTTTGCACTCCTTAAAGTTGTTCCCCGTGTTAAGGATTGGTGGGAGATTTACCGTGAGCAAAAGGCCATAGAGGAATCTGCAATGTTTGTAGTTGCACACACTTGAGGCTCTTTCGAGGTTGTTATGAAAGAAAAATATTACCCTATTGGAAGCTACGAAGACCAATACATCAGTTGGACCACACTACGACGGGGGAGGGACCAAATGATACCAGAGTTCACAAATATCTTTGATGCCTTACACACCAAGTTAGGTATCAAAGACTCCAAGTGATATCTGGTGCTCAATTATCACAACATTTTGCACATATACATCCAATAGAAATGGGTTTCTAGACATCTCTTCACTATGCACACCGTACTGATATGCTTTTAAAATCAAGCATAAATTTAAATAGAAGAAGTTATATTTTGGATCTACAAATTCCTCACAGGAGAAGCAGGGAAAAGGTAGCCTAAACCATAAAACAAAGGATAGAGCCGAGATGGACCACCTAGGACAACCCATTTAAGCTGCACACAAAGAAGGGTAATTGGAAGACGAATAAATACATGAGGAAGTGGTACAAATTCCTTAAGAGCCTGTGACATAACACCCATGAATGTCACTTAAAGAGGTGGTTGGCGGCCGAGCCAAAAGACTCAGAGTCAGATGAAACTTTTGACTCTGAATCAGATCGAGATAAGGGGAAGTAGGTCATTGACACAAAACCCAGTGGCACTCCACCAAGGTCTAGCCAAGTGATCCCGAAGAACTTAAGGAAGGTGAGCACCTTTTTCACTTACATATGTGGGTGAAGGATGCTCCACTGCACTTCATTATCAATAGCAGAAGTCAAAGAACCTCATCCCAATAGAGGTTTTCAAGTAGTTGGACCTATCAACAACACCACACCCCCAACCATTAATACCATCGGGTGGCTCCACCAAGGGTGAGATATATGCATCAACCAATAGTGTTACCTACCCTACAACATCAAGCCCTTCAAGGATGAGCTATTTTTTTATATTTCCCCCCTTGAAGCTTGTGATGTTCTTTTAGGCCAACCATAGTTGTGGAAGTGTCATGTTGTATATGAGTCCTGACCTTGCGATATCATTATGAGTCCTGACATTTTGCAAGCAACTATACAGGATACTAGAGGTATCTCTGCCTACTGTCATTTCTTTGATCTTTGTTAAACAGTGCAAGAAGGTTATCTTTTAGACCAAGAAATTTGTCTTCTTCCTAATTCAATCTCAAAATGAGTAGAAGGTCACGACCACATCCATAACCTCCACACAGCGTCCCTCCACGTAACAGAAGCAACTAGACAAGGTCATGGAAGAGTACAAAGACATCTTCTCCTCATTCATTGGGGAACCTCTACACTATCAAGTCAAGTATTCAATCAATTTGACCCCCAACACAGGTCTACCCAATAGACCAGCTTATCACCACTCCCTTCTGGGAAATAAGGAAATCAAGCACCAGATCTAAGAGCCGCTTCAAAAAGGGCACATCTAACTTAACTCCTCACCCTGCAATAGCCCAATTGTACTATTGCAGAAGAAAGATGGGACCTAGAAACTTTGCAATCATTAGAGAACTTTTGAGGTCTAAAATGGGCCTCCTACGAAAAATGTACAACCAAAATAAACTTTATAAGAACCAATAGGATTCAAGATGATGATGTCAACCATGGGGGATGATTCACCATTTTTGGGGTAAAAAAGTAAAAATATTAAAAATAATAATAATAATTCCTCATCCAAGGAGTACCCATGTTGCATACTTTCGATGGACCCTGCTACACACAAAAAATGAGAAATACATGAAAAACGTGATTGCAATCACGTTTTTCATGTATTTCTCATTTTTCGTGTAGCAAGGTCCATCGAAAGTATGCAACATGGGTACTCCTTGGATGAGGAATCAAATTCTACATCCGATGAGTGTTCCCACTTGAAATTTGAGTAAACCCATGAGGAGATAAGTTGAAAATATGAGTTGAAAAAATAGTTTTTTTTTTTTCTTTTTTCCCTCTAAAATTTGATGATGTAATGTAATCTTATTATATTATTTCCACTATTATTTTATAATTTCCTGAGGAGGCCCATTTTAGACCTCAAACTTCCCCTAATGGATTACAGGGCCCAACTTTATGAGAGTGATCCTGACTTTGCTGCCACTTACTAGATGTTGAGCACAGGAGTGATTGTCACTAACTTTTATCTTCGGGACAAACTATTATTCCATTTAGGTTATCTCTGTGTTCCTTCAAGCAAGTGTGCAAAGCTAATTTGGGAAGCTCACTATAGTCTATTGGCATGCAACATTGGCATGGAAAATTCATTGTCCATGCTACAAAATTATTTATATTGGTCGAAACTTCAACAAGATGTCACCAAGTATATTAGTTCTTGCACTGCCCACACCATTATCAAACTATTTGTTAAGAAGCAAGGCCTATACACCCCTCTTCCTACCCCCGACAGGCCCTAAGAATCCATCTCAATGGACTATAGTGTTCCATCAACCAATGAGGGAACTGACTATATTTGTGTCAATGTTGATCGATTTTCTAAAATGGCCATTTTGATAGTGTGTATAACAACCCATGATTTAAATATACAACTAATTATATCAATTTATGTGATTAATAATCAACACACAATTATACAACTATTTAGCATAGAAATTTTTAAAATCACAAGCAAAGAAGAGTTACATGTGGCAATGATATACCTTACTTGTGATTTCGGAGTTGTAACGCTACTTAGATCTTGTTGACCACAACAAAATTTTGGGGATGACTCTCCTCCCAACTGTAGGCTCAGTTGCACATAATATTTATACAGCTAGCTACTACCGAGCCCTTAATCAACCACTACTACCAGGGAATCCTTGTCTCCCAACACTCTTCTTCGAAACGAACGAATGCTTCTCATCTCCATTTTTGTTCATTAAATAGAACCAATTGTTCCAAAAATGGAAGGGGATTGGACAGATATCTGCATGCACATAATCCATGTGTCAACATGCCAACTTTTATTTCTTTGTTTTAAGTTTTACTTAACTCAATTTTTTTCTTAATTTAACTCTTTCTTATTTTATTTTTTTTACTTTTTGTTAACTTTTTTTATTCCTACTATTTGTATAATTTATTTATATTTATTTATTTAGGATTTCAATTTATTATTTATTACTTATTTATTTACTATTATTATATTTTCTTCTTTATTTATCATTTATTTGCTATATTATCTTTTCTTTATTATTTATTGTTTTATTTATTTATATATTAATATTAATTTCATCATTTATTATTATTATTATTGTTATTAATTGATTTATTATTATAAGGCATTACTATCCTAAAGTTAAGTTTAATCAATTAACTTTTTATTTATATATTATTATTTCACATTTGTCCTACACCCTTTATTGAACCAGTATATCAGCAATCATCAAAAGTTTACACAACACCAAGGAAATTCCAAGGAAGCTCCAAGTCCTTTTTCCTAACTTTAGAACCAAGAATAAAGCCTTATCGGTTTGTACCATAGCCCCAAGGCGCAAACCTCATTTGCCCCAAGGTAAGCACCCAGCTTAGTACTCCAAGCATCTCGAAAGGCTGACCCACTCCCTCCACACTCACTAAGGTGCACAACCCCAAACATTGAAGTCCTTGCCCCTCCTTAAGACTTCAACATCCCAATCCAATCTCAGGCACTTGGCCTTCTCAAGGTGGTATCATAGCCCCTCGAGTTATCCATCAAGAGCTATATAAGACAAAGAAACCACTAACATGTAGTGTTGATTGAGTTTGTCCCCATCCCATATGGTGTTACATATTCCCCCTCGCAAGTATGGGTTCCCACGAGATCAACAAACAAATCGGCCCACTTGTGGATTTCCTAATCACCACATCTCAACTTGCATCCAATGCATTAGTTACAACATCAACATATCTATATCAAAGATATATCCTGACATCACATAAGAAATAAATCCATATGTCAATATAACCTCATATCATAACATCATAATCCATATGCCACATCACGCATATCATATCCATACGAGCATATAACATCAATATCATAATGAAATAAATAAACATCATGAAACATCCTCACAACATTATACTTCAACATTTTCATGTTAACATAAAAACAATTGAACCATACCCTTATGCATAGTACCAAAGAGTATCAATAAAATTTAACCAATTAGACATGATTTAGATGTTCAGAAAAGAATAATAAAAATATTATTATTATTAAAAAATAAAAATAAAATAAAATAAAATACCCAAGAAATTTTATCTTATAAATTTCAATCACTCAATAAAGTTAATGTGACAAGGTTTTAACAAAATTCCAAATATTCTAACTAATAGCTTAGTCGAAAAAGCTTTATTATTGTAATTAAATAATATAATTCCCACATATACTAGTTTTTTACTAGAGCTAGAGAAGCATGTCCTTCCACTTTTGTTTAGTGGTTAAGTGCATGGATCTATTCCATAAGCACTTTCAAGAAGTTCAAATATATTTTCTTAATTCTTTGCGGACTCGTAAGTGGATGCCTACTAACATAATTCCACTATCTCCGTAATTTATTTGTGAAAATCAACGTGTTATGGGTGTATTGAAGGGCTCCATCATTCCACCTAGATAAATTATGAGTGGTTTATGAGTCTTTGATACTTGAATATTTTTTATTGATTAAAATATCATATTCAGGAGGTGATATACTCAAAGAAAAGTTGACCAAATAACAACTCCATATGAATTAAGCTATTCCCGTCTCACTAAATATCGTGAACCCATTTTATAAAGTTTCATTACTCACATCTTTGTAATTCATTAAGTCACTACAAGTTGCAGTTTCATTAATTTTCTTCTTTTATGGTGGTGCAAGTATTAAATCATCATCTTACACTATTTTTTTAATTGAAAAAGGAGACTAATGCAAACAACCTTAATAGTTTAACATGCATTTCAATCAAAAAATTGCTCAATTTTAGTTTCATAAGAATATTATCATTGTAATATATTTATTTATCTTAGTTTATGCCTAAATATATATACCAGATCTTCACAAAAAGTCTAAAATCCATACTTCATAAATACATAGTATTATTAAATAAAAATATATTTTTTCTCTTCTTTTCTTTTAACTATACTTTTGATATCATTCAAAAAAATCATCTTAATCCTTTTAATGAAGTATTGTTACTTTATTCAATATAACCACACACACTTAAAATAATTTTCATGTTATGTACTATTATACTTTTATATATTTCATAAATTATTCTCATGATCTAAAGATTTGTATTTAACATGTTTTTTAACCATATAAATTAAATGAAATTGAATTCATAATTTTAATTAAATCTTTCATATTTAAAATAGTGTGTATCCACAATTGATAAACTAGCTAACTAACTAACTTTATATATGCAAATAAGTTTCAAGAACCTTAAATTTTTTTAATTTCAAATATTAGTTTAGCTCAAATGTCAGAAGTTCATTTCCATCTCAATATCCATAATTATGTTTTAACCAGTCATCTAAATCACAATCTAGGCTAAGTTAATTTCACTATACAAGTTCTTCATTCCGATGATGTATCCCTCAGTATAGCCTGTCCAGCTACTCTTCCCACTTGACTCCTCATAAACCAGGAACCTCTTCATGTCTTTCACCTACATAAACAATAATTCATCCACAAGAATGATTCCTGATGACCCTATCACACAACAATATGCATACATACATATACATACATATAAATATTAGCATTAAACAATCACGATCTTATCATATAATGACATACATACATACATATATACATATAAACATTAGAATAAAAAAATTCATGATCCATGATGACCTTATCAGACATGACATATATACATACATACATGTATACATATATAAACATCAACATAATCATGATCACAACATAATTACTAGATAGCATAAGGTCAAGGTTAAGAGAACTCCCTTTATCCATGCACAACATTGAGAATAGTCATTCCCAACATAGCCAAGGAATCAGATGCCTCACACCCATTCACTTTACCTTTCCTGTTAGCTTTCTCATGATTGTCTTACCACCATCAATTTACACTGATGGACCCAACCAACTTAGCTGACTGTCATACTCTTACCTTTAGTTTCCCTTTCACATGCACCAACTTCATCCGAGTCTTTCATTACTTGTTGGGTTCCATTCAGCTCTCCCCGAGTGCCATTAAATTTCTTGTTTCCCAACCAATTCCCAAGACCCTCAAACATAAAAGGCAAGAACAAGAAATAAAAAAGAAGAAGATCATGAAAGCCAATAACAATACAACACCACAAACAAAGTGGCATGATCATGCACTAGACATTAAAAAACTACAAATCAAGCGCAAGCAATGACCAAGTATCAAAAGCACAAGACTCTCAACAAACACCATGAATCAATCCCCATGGGTTCCTAGTGCTTCCAAGGGAAAGCTCTTCCTCAACCTTCTGTAAGATTCCATGGAAATTTATTTTCCATGCAATTCTATGCATCACACTGCCATAACACATAAATGTCGGTGCATAAATAGAAGTAACAATATACCAATTATCTTACCTTGTTATGCCAATCGTGTTGCCTTGTAACTAAACACACATGTCAGCCACATGCTCCAAAGATCAAGACAACATATCTACTAATTTGAAATCAACCTTTACCAATACTAACAATCATGTCATTATCCATAGTTAACTTGTAGCCATTAGACATAATGCTACAATTTTCACCTACTTACACTCAAGTACATATCAACTATTTCAATACATATGTCTTAGTACAATCATCTTAAAACACGATCATTCCTTCGAGCAATCTTGCATACACATAGTCATATTATGTAATGCATCAAACATTCAACCAACTTCCAAACATACCATGTTAAATAAATCAACTAGATGTCACAATCAAACACTCAAACATCAAATAGATGACATAGTCAAACTCGCACCTTAATGTCATAACCCTAACCACCTGCATAGGCCAATCCAATTTAGCATGATACATATAACATTAATATCTAAAATGAAAAACCCCAATCATTAACTAACATATAACAAAATAAGTCAACATATAACATGCTCATCAACAACATATAACATAATCATCAAGTTAAATATGATAAAACAACAATAGCAATGCATACAACCATATGTTACTATCATTCATGACTATATGACACATGTGCATATGACTACATTAATCAACTAGCATTTATCATACATGTAACCATAATAACAATAGAATGACAAGCATATCAGTGACCCTAATGTTTATAACAAACATTAACCAACATACCTACATACCCACCATACAAGCCTATAGATGATCTGATCTTACCCCGAAGTCCATTGTTGCAACTTCACTTTAATGATCTGCATCTCCTGCTCTATCTCAGCCAACACATTAGCATCATAACACACCAATATCATCATGATGGCCTAATTGCATACAATGACTTCACAATGTGTGTCTTACCTACCATACATGCATAACCATAACCATGACAATGCATGCATAAAAACATATAGACACTGAGATGCATAACAAAATCATATACAACCATCCACTCATGACGACACATCCCACAACAACACCATCAACCTTCACATGGATACATCACTAAAACCATGATCCACACCATGCAAATGCCACAAGCACATGGACTACAATCATAAAGAACACATATGTAACTGACATGAATGCATGACCAACACACCATCCATCTAGTCTAAGAGGTAATTCATGCTCTGATACCACTCTGTAACAACCTCCTCCCACATCTACCAAAGTAACCGACCAACCGAGGTAAACATGTGACGAGAAGTTACTATGATATGATTTGACTGCCTATGTGTTAGTTAAGGAAGTGGAACCGGTGGAACACATCACACAGACCTTCTACATCAACAACAGAACTCCCAGGAGCCATCCCAACCACTTAGGTTACCAATCCCTAAGACCAACTAAATTTTTAGTGCATCAAACCCCTCGACGCTCCCTTGATATGGACAAAGGTGCGTCTGGGAGGCTCTAGAATCTCCCACAGCAAGGGCAAGGATTCTTTCAGGGACTTTTTTCCCCAGTGTTGTGCCTGTGGATCCAACATTTGTACCACTTTTTTAGGTCCATAGCCCAGGTCACTGCCCAGAACTCAATGACACCTTCAGAAATGAAATTTCACAGCGGAACAAAGATACATTTGCAAAAACATCAACAAGGACTAGACTGGACCCCTACTTAGCCATGATAGGCATTTCGCCAAACATGTCACAAACATGAAAGCTACAGGTCTTAACAGTAGAACTGAGCATAGGGGTCTCATACTTATCTGAGAACTGCTAGGAAGCATTGATGCCTTAACACATTAGCTACAATTTCATCTATTAGGCCATAGATACATTGTTCATTCATTTACAAGTAAAAACATGATGAGAGCCATACATAGCCACTATCATAATACATGTTCATAACTAGTATAATAACAACAGAAATACCAAGGAAACAACATCCATATAATCCACATATAAACTAGTATAATACTCATGAATTAAAAAGGAGAAATAACCTCATATTAATGATGCAAAGGCCAACCAAGTTTGGGAATTCCACGAACCACCTGACCATAGACATGGCTAAGACAAATCTCTCTTCATCCAGACAACCCCTGCCATATTCCAGGCATGAATTTGGGATCTCATGGAACAATCCATCAAAACCGAACGAGGGCTTCCAGAGGCCAAACCACCTCAACCCATCAAACAGTGATTCCACCTCATGGTCGGACATCACAAACCATCACCAGATTGGTCTCTACCCAAGCCTTCCAAGGCTCGAGAGCATTTGTTCCAACTAAGCTTCCAGGACTAGTAACTCAACCCACAACTGTCGTCGAGCTCCAATTTGTCTAACCAAGGCTCTAGGACTAGTAACTCAACCCACAACTGTCGTCGGGCTCCAGGGCATTTGTCCAACCAAGGCTCTAGGACTAGTAACTCAACCCACCCAGGGCTCTAGAGCGTTTTTCCAACTGAGGCTCCAAGTCTAGTAATTCAACCCAACTTGTTACAGGGTTCCATAGTGTTTGTCCAACTGAGGTTGTAGGAACTAGTAACTCAACCCACAACTAAAGGAACATGAGAACCATAAAAACAAAAACAAAAACAAAAGGAAATGAACCCACAACACCATGGTTATCCATGAAATGGCAAGGCTAGGAAAATCCACTCTCAATATAGACAATCTTCCATGCCAAAGATAGATCATTACCAATAAACCACATGCATATGTCATGCATGCCAAAACTAGTGAGGAAAACATACATACAACTCGGTACGTGCAAATAAAACCCGCTATAGATGTTGATTCTGATGCCCTCTTCCGCTTTCCTGCTCTTCCTTTTCCTTCTTGTTCTAAGAATCCAAGTATGCCACACTCTCCAAGAGTGCTCCAAGAAAATTCTAAGTGTCCAAGAGTGTGAGAGAGAGAGAATAGAATGAGATCTCCAAAACTGAACTGGCAAAAGGTTACACTTACCTAGCCTAAGAAAAAGCTTGAACAAAAGCTTACCAAATGATCCTCAGAACCCATTTTATCAATGAGGCCTCTATTTTCTTAAATTTCCCATTATTTTCCTTCATTTTCCTCCTCACATGCAACCTATGACCTTTCATCTTCCTTTTCTCCTAATTTCCATTATTTTCATAAATAAATGCCACTTTTCCTTTCCAAAGCCTTTGCCAATTTCCTTAGCCATAATAACTAAAATGAACACCCACTATGATTGTTTGCCCACCATTCAACTTGGAATATGTGTCCCATGACTGTGGTCTTATATTCTTATATTTGCATGGAATTTTAACCAGGGCTGTTACAATTCACTACTCCTGAGACCTTGTTAAGTCTCCTGGACTCCTCCACCAATTCTGTGACTTCTTCGATCATAATGTCATGGAAGTGGAGAAATAATTACTTGGTCCAGTCGTCTAGACCAGGACTCTTTCCCCTAGCCCAACTCTTTAAGGGACATGAGAGTTTCATCCTTGTCAATTGGTTGTTCCAGTACTAAGCATGTCTCATTATCTACCATTTGTAGATATAGTGATACAAAGTCCATATATTTATAAATGCTTCTTTCTCTACATCGTTTTGTCCACTTATAATTTCCTCTTCATATTGAATTTTTCATATGATTTCAGGACACCTATCTATGGAAATATTTGGCGTTTTTTCCCCTTCATCAATCCACACCTGATGGCTCTTTTGTTGCCATTCCTCTGCTTGGCACAATAGTATTTGTGTTTTTTGTGTGTGTCCAATTCTGCTAATTTATGTTTGGATGCTTCAAAGAAGTAGTCATTTGATTGTGGGTCCTCCAAAATTTTAATTTGTGCATCGACTTGAATAATTTCACTTATCCTGTATTTTTTCTGATGCCAAGTGCATATCTGAACCACCTGTTTTAGATTTTTCAACTTAAGAGAGTTTGTCCATTGCTGATTTTCCAATGTTCGAATTTTTTTTGTTCAGAAGTCATAGACCATTGAGATGAATTCTGGTTCTTTAAGCCAAAAGTGGTTAAACTTAAAGGGAGTGGTCTTCCCTTTTGAGATGCTTGTCCATACAAGAAAAGTAGGAAAGTGATCAGATATTTGCGATGGAAAAATCCATAAGCTCAAGTTGGAGAGACATGGAGCTAGTATTTTTTTACCAAGAAGTTGTCTAGCCTTTTTGATATGCCATAAGATCCCCATCAATCACTTCTCCATGTTGAACCAACTGTATTATGATTTATATCTTTGAGATAATTTCTAATAAATAGTTCCTTCAAGTGTGTTCCAATAAAGTCTAGAGTACTCTATTAAACCTAGACCTCCAAATTCTCCAGTGTGAGGTTGAAATCTCTTGCCAATGTCATTGATTCGAGATCGAATATGCCATTTTTTTCAACTTAGAGCTAGTGTTCCTTCATGTTCTTGTATGGAGCATATATATTTATTATATGAAGTCTAGAGGGAAACCCTTTGTAGGAGCTTATGAGAGTATTCATATTGAGGATTTATAAGCTTTAAAACATAATGTTTTAGGAGTCCATATTGCATCCAAACCTCCAGACAATGGCAAAGGCGCTGGTGGCACAGGCGTGCAAATTAGGACATAACTGTAGAAGGAGTTCCAAAGACTTTTCCTCGCTGAGAATTGTATCTTATAGTAGGATGATATTCAGGTTGTGAATCTGTAAGATGTTTTTGAGGGATCTTCTTTTGTGGGCTGATCCCAAGCCCCGAATGTTGAGAAACATTATGATCATTCTAGAGATGACT
>APFE031336666.1:0-16812 GCA_000404065.3 Pinus taeda | reverse complement strand
TTCTACAAGTGGGTCCTCAAATTTTGTGTTCTTCACAAGATTCTTTGATGAAGACATGAAGCAAGAATTGTCCACCATGATGGATATGGTTAGAGAAATGTATGAGGATGGAAGGAAGAGCAATAGACTTAGAGAACAGTTGAATTCCATGAAGGAAGAGAAGCAGTTGCTTTCTAACAAATTGCAGGAGATGGAGAGGCAACTTCATATTACAAATATGAACCTGAAGAGGATACATGAGTTGGAGACACAACTCTTTGTTGCCCAAGAAGCCTTAGTCAAGTATTAGCTTGAAGAAGAGGTAAACCATTCCAGTTTGTCTTCAAATTCCTCTAACGATGCTTATATTGGTTCTTTTGAAAAACATACTAGAGGCATAGGTTCCAAGCTAATGTCCAAGATGGGCTATGAAGGGAAAGGCTTGGGTACACATGCACAAGGTATTGTTGAGCCAATAATAATTGAGGAAAGGCCTAAGTATTTGGGTCTTGGCTATGGACAAGCTTATGCAGAAAGTTCCAAGGCTGCCACGAAGGCCATTGAAATAGCTCCAAGAAGGAGTTGCATTATAGAGTGTGAAGATTGTATTCAGGAAGAATGCAATAGCTTGAAACATCATTTGTAGGATGCAGGTGTTCAGAAGCACACACTTGAACCAGAGAGTTGGGGAGACTCCAACAACCTTGAAGAGATTGATGGTGTTCCAAAGGGAGCCACTTCTTCATTTGATTCATCTCCACATGAAGGCAATAAAGGTGAAGGAGAAAGGAAGCAGAAGAAGGAAAAGAAGCAAGAAGCCAAAGGTCCATTGGACAAGGCAAACCATGTTGTCAAGACGATGCACATGCAGTGCACTCACTGCCATAAGCAAGGACATCTTGCTACAAAATGTTGGACACTAAATCCAACAATGCTTCCAGAAAAGCTGAAAAAAGTGGAAAGAGAAGATGGCAGAAATGGAAGTGAAGATTCCATGAATGATGTGTCTGAGAATGATTCACATGATGATGCTGATGTGCAGACAAAGGTAGTACCTTTGAAAGGGATTAGTAAGGAACGGTTAGAGTTCTTATCGGATTGAGATTGCATGTCTATTAATGCATCTACATTATATTTCATTTCAGCTTCGAAAGTACAGTGTGCTTAAGTGAAAGTTGAAGGATGAAATGCATGCGTAAGCATGAGAGGCATGAACACATGGATGCTAATGATTTCCTTGTTTTTGAACATGTATGTGTAATTAACTTGCAGAGTTGATTGCTTTAACATGCATGTGATGCCATGTTGACTTGGGAGAAGTTAACTTGGTATCCAAATGGAGATAATGATGAAGTGCTTCATCTTTTGAAAAAGAGTCCTAATGGTCTTTTTCTACATGCTTGACTTGAAGGGTCATTTGTTTAAAATGCATGTTTTGTGGGCTTGTTACCTAGTCCATCATTTGTATGCAAATGTAAGACATGGAGGTGTTCACAAGATGTGAGATCTGTTTCCTTGTTGAAGCAGGAATTTAGTCCATCCAGTTGTTGTCTGTATGCCTGTTGTTGTTAACAGATGTTGTTGGCAGCTTCTCAAATAGGTACAAATGAAAGCCTTGTGGAGCAGATGTACTTCACATTTGTTGAGCCACCTTGGATCAATGATCAAGGTAGAGAAGCTGAAAACTACCTTCTATAACCATTTCAGCAAAAGTTCTGCAGGAAGACAGTTCTTCCCAAGAAGACCAGCCCATCCAAGAAGGGAAGTGGTTAGAAACTTTGGTTCAGAGGCACTATGCAATGGCAAGTGTAGGGAGGATGGAAGAAGAGGGTGAGTCACTCTCATTTACTGTTCAAATTAGTATATCAGTCTTTTGGAGACCAAAAGTTCTCTTAGTGGGAAGGTGTGATCCAAAAATCGATCCTGGATAAACCTCTGAGTCTAAAAGACTTCATATAAGAGGTAAAAGGTGCTAAATAACACAAATCCTTTGTAAATAAGAGGAAAATGAAAATCGCAAGCTGCTCTCAGAAATTGTCTCATTACAGAGATCTCCTCATTCTGAATTTAACGCAACTTGAATGGGCGAAAACGGACTTCAGATGAAGGAGTTATCATAAAAAGAAGTTCCCCTTTGTTCCTTGGGAAAGAGGCAAAAATTTGAAGAAATAATGCTTATCGGAGGCCTGAACAGTGAGTGAACAGGAGCCGTCGGATTTGGCCAATCAATGGGCTAGATCCTTTCAGTATATCACTTCGGTTGTGACAAGTGGAGGCAATCAAAGACATAACATGCGATGGGACCGGGCCGATCCGATACCGCGATTGTTGATATTGACGGATCGCAATCGACGCTGGCATACACCATACTATATGGGAAAGACTTCGGGCTTGTGCGATCTGCGATTGCGACTTGTCGCATCGCCACATTACAATGGAGCGTGGCCGATATATATATATATGCGCGATGCGATAGTCAGACCCGATGGAGATATGGTTGATATCTCATAAAATTTGAGATCCGTCAAATGACCATTTTATATATATTTTGCATATTTTGTTTAGTAAAGGAAATATGAAGGGAAGTGCTTGATGCGATATTGCAGACCCGAAAGGGCTTATTAATGCTGTTACATATAATTTCAAGTCCGGTAAGCGGGATTTTCAACCTTTTTTTATGTATTTTCAATACAAAGGGAAATCGTGATATAAGCGAGACTTGCAACGTTTTAATGCAATTCTAAAAACACAAAGGGGCAGGCCCTTGCGACATGCGATGGAAACTCACAGGCAGACCCGATAATGTTATAAAGTGCAGTTATGAAAATTTGAAGTCTGGAATAGTGTTTTCTGCGGATTTTCCCGTCTTTTACAATGTTCTCTATGTAAATAGGGAATGACTGTTTCTAAGGATTTCAAGCATCGATAGTCCCTTTCCATTACAGTATAGGTGGCATCCATCCCTGAGGGTGTTTAGCAATGATTGCTAACGCTAAAGGAAGGGATTTGAGCGGGCTGTGGTGGGAAGACAAAGAGCCCGAAAGGGAAAACAAACAAACAGTGTCGATTTGGCTTAAAAGCCATAGAACAATAGAAACAAGGGGGTTGTGGATGGTTGTTGAGTTGTAGTTGGTTGCTGAGGTTGTTGTTGTTGATTGTTTGTTGCTGACAATGAAGCCAAAGCAGGAAGCGGAGGTGAAGGAGGCAGTGCAGAAGCAAAAGAGCAGCCAAGGGAGTCACTTGGAAGCCAAGTGAAAAGCCAAGAGGGCTGTAAACTGATAGAGGGAAAAAAGAAGCCAGAGTCGAAGAGCCAGAGTCTAAGATCTAGAGTCAGAGCCAAAGAGATAGAAAAGAGCCAAGAGCCAGAGCTTCAAGAGCCAAGGGATTATGGTGTCTGAACCAACTGTTTCTGTGTAGAATAACAGGAGTTGAGCCAAGAGCTTGTAAAAAAAAGACTTATACCATAATCCAAGAGAGCCTAGTTGAGTTGACTAGAGCTCATAGAGATGTAGCCCAAGAGTTGTGGGTGAACTCCTAATGAATTTGTTGTCTTAGGAGTTGAGCCAAGAGCTTGTAAAAAAAAGACTTATACCATAATCCAAGAGAGCCTAGTTGAGTTGACTAGAGCTCACAGAGATGTAGCCCAAGAGTTGTGGGTGAACTCCTAATGAATTTGTTTGTTTTTACTGTTGCATTATTCACTTTTATATGCATTTATATATCAGTTTAAGCACATTCACATATCGGCAGAAACAACAGATTTAAAGACATATAATTAGTTTAAAACAAATACCAGCATACACCCATGTTCTCAAGCATTTCTTAATTCCGTATTGGTTGATCAATAAGACTTGGGAAAATTTAAAGCTTTGGAAGTGGGAGAGGTTCTTGTAAGTTAGACAAGAAGCCGGATGATCCACATCTTAGGGGAGGCCCCAAGATCTAAAAATTGAAATGGATCTTGGGAGGGAGGCACCCAAGATTTGAAAAATTGAAATGCCAAAATAAAAGAGGAGAATGCCCAATAAACAACTAGAAAGATTTTTTTTTATTAAATCAGAGAATAACTGTAAAGGTTACATTGTGGCGGACAATCTATCCTTTTCCAATATTTGACTTGTTACTTATAGTATTTTTTAGTTACAATACCATGGGTGAATGAATACCATGGGTGGATGTCACAATACCATGGGTGAATGAATACCATGGGTGGATGTCAAAATAGGATGGGCTCAATTCCATGAGCGAATGAATACCATGGGTGGCTTCCATAATACCATGGGCAAATAACATTGGTGAATGAATACTATGGGTGGATGTCACTTACAATACCATGGGTGGATAAATACCATGAGCGGATACCACTTACAATACCATGGGTAAATTCCATGGGTGGATGAGTACCATGGGTTGATGCCATTTTCAATTCAGATCATTCCTCCCTCCTTAAGAAGAAATAGTCCCCATTGCGTGAAGTTCCCTCCTGTGAAGCCTTTGTTGAATATGAATAGCCACTGAAGAGAAGGGTTTTGTGTGATTAATCCATAACCATGATGAATGAAGATCCGAGGATAGAGATACCCTATAATTCTTGTGACCAACTGTGATACTGACAGTGTGCGGCCTAGCAAATGGGCTTAGATGAAGTGTGGGTTTATGGATGACCCATAACCATGAAAAAAAAAGATCTGGGGATAGATATACCCTGTAATGATTGTGACCAACTGTGATGCTAACAATGTGCGGCCTAGCAAATGGACTTCGATGACAAGGATTTTGTGTGGTTGACCCATAACCGTGATGTTGGTTGTTGATGATGTAGCATGTGCTTACATAGCCTGGGGTGGGAGGACATGTCTCCAAAAAAGTGAAGCGGAATGTAGCTATGATGAAACTGAAGAATGTGACACAGGCGCCTACTAAAGCAGGGTAGGAGGGCATGTCTCCAAAGGGAACCCGCTCTGAATGCTACTCCAGAATTGAAATGGACATAACTTGGTCAATATCACCCATAATATTTATTATAACCTATTTTTGGAAGCAAAAGGACCATTTTAAATCAACGATATCTCCCACATCCGAACTCCGATTCGACCCATTTTTTTTTTTAATTTTGGCATTTTTTGTGAGGAATCTAGATATGTTATTTGTATTTGTAATTTTTTCACCAAAATTTTAAGATATGATCTGCAAACTCGCCGCCCAAAAACATTCCTGCAAAAAATGAAAAAAGAAAAATTCCTTCCGCTTGGCTCGAAAAAATGCGATGTGGAGGACGTAGCACATGCCTGTAGTTTGTTGAATATTTCTATAAAATTTGAAACTGAAATATGAATCAAACCCTCATTCCCGTGGAATCATAACCTGCTCTGATACCACTGATCCAGATCTTGGAGAAGGCCCCAAGATCTAAAAATTGAAATGGATCTTGGGGGGGGGGGGTGCGGAGGGGGAGGGCCAAGATCTGAAAAATTGAAATGCCAAAAGAAAAAGAGGAGAATGCCTAATAAACAACCACAAAGAATTTTTTTTTATTAAATCAGAGAATAACTGTAAACGCTACATTGTGGTGGACAATCTATCCTTTTACAAAATACGACTTGTTACTTATAGTATTTTTCAGTTACAACACCATGGGTCAATTCCATGGGTGAATGAATACCATGGGTGGATGTCACAATACCACAGATCAATTCCATGGGTGAATGAATACCATGGGTGGATGTCACAATACCATTGGCTCAATTCCATGTGTGAATGAATACTATGGGTGGATGCCATAATACCATGGGCAAATACCATGGGTGAATGAATACTATGGGTGTATGTCACTTACAATACCATGGGTGGATAAATACCATGAGTGGATACCACTTACAATACCATGGGTAAATTCCATCGATGGATTAATAACATGGGTGGATGAATACCATGGGTTGATGCCATTTTCCATTCGGATCACCTGAGTCCCCATTTCCAGATTAGTAATACTCCTTAGTTGTGAATTTATAAGTGCATTGATGAAAGTAGATCTTATTACAAAAGAGAGAAATGATCTCATGAGGTGATGTGTGACTCACAAGATGGGCAATTCACCTATATGTGTAAGCAAAGGGATTCCTAAAAGGGTTTGCAACTCCTAAATGTACTATTTCTCTTCAATAGTGTCAGAGCAAGAAAATTGTTTCTATTATTAGAGTGTCTAGTGGAAGAAAGGTGTAAGTGAAAATAGTGCAAAATAATGGATTAAGGAAGATTCATTAATTTTAAAAGTCCATTGGGAGTAGAGTGCCATTGAGTAGAAAAAACAAGGCTTCACACAAAACAACACATTTAAGTGAATAAAAGTATCCAATGATTGAGAAAATTCAATGGACAACTAGAGGTAATGGAAACACATGACATGATGAAACTGGTTAAGTTGGTTGGAGAGACCACAATGTGAAGGAAAGGGAATGAAATAATGTGCAACATTACAATGTGTTGAAATCTTCTAATAAATGAAATTGGTACACAAATTTCTAAGTGAAGGAAGCTACCAATGGAGCATATTGGATGGAATTATTATAGTGGGAAAGTAGGGCCTGGCTAGAAAATATTCAAATTGAAAAATATCAACGCATAAATGAGCAAAGTGAGAATGCACTAGGTAGCAAATATTTAGAGAAATTGAAGGACAACCATCTACAACAAATAAGTAAAGAAATAAATATAGAATAAATATGCATTATATGAAATACCAAAAAATTATGTTGAGTGCATATGGTTGGACCAAAGATCACACTGGGGGGTGAATTAGTGTGACAGTAATTTAACCAGTCCTCAAATTTTCATCAATGAACAATTATGTACCAATGCATCATAACCATTTGCAACATATCAATAAACAAAGTAATGCATCATGAAGCTATCATCACATCAGTAAGACATGAAGAGCCATCACATCCACAAAAATAGGCACAAACAGTTACATGGAAACCCATATGGGAGAAAACCACAAATTGTTCTTCTTATTATTCTTCAATTCATTACATAGATTTGTAGGCATCAACTTGTTGGAGGCACCCACCCCTAAAATATGGAAGTTGCTATTTCTATATGGCTACAACCTAATTGAAAAACCAACCTAAAAGTTGTACAAGAAACAACTCACTGTAGGTTACAATATGATTGAGGCACCAACCTCAATAATGAGCTAGTTCCAACCTAATCTAGGCTCCAACCTAATTGAGGCACCAACATCGATAATGGAAAGCTCCAACTTGCTCTAGACTCCAACCCGATTGAGGCACCAACCTTGATGATGAGAAAATTTAACCTACTCTAGTCTCCAACCTAATTGAGGCACCAAACTTGATGATGACTAGGCTTTGACCTATAATAGGATCCAACCTAAGTGGAGATACCCAACTCCTTCTTCAAATCCTTGTGGACCTCTTTTCAATATATTTCAAATTGAATCCACCTTCTCTTTAGATAATATATTTTTTCGAATTAAATAACCTATTGTTGTACTATTATCCATGCTCTGATCCAACTACTTCATCAATCTAGTCACACAAACTTCTTCTTGGAACCCATTTTCCCCATATATCCAAAACCACTACAACCTTCTTATAAACTCTCAAACGCAGGCAAAAGAGAAATTACGGTCATCAAATATTTATCAATAATGCATTTTATGCCTTCAAGATCATCCACCTCTGAGCCCTAATCATTGTGCGTCTTCCGGAATTCAATTTGGACTAATAATGAGCCCATAAACTCAAAATAACAATTTAAAACCATATAATAAAATTAACCATTATACAAATTCCCTCTTTCAGGGAACATCAGACAAAATGGTCTTATTTTGGCAGCAAGGCTACAAAATGTATCTTGTCAATTGGTTAAACATTCAACATAATGACTTTCAATAATCATAAAAAAATGGTCTAACTTTATTACCCCCGAGACTCAAACTAAGGTCTCAACCAATCCACTACCGGTGCCCCACCAAATGAGCTAAAAAATGAACCTTGTAAACTTATTCTCCCAATGTTGTAAAATATTTGACTTTGAACTAGTGTGAATGTGTGGACCCACCTTACATGCTAAACATTGGTTTGACGTGTTAGGGGTTGTGTGCCAACATATATCATTCAAGCTTTTTGAGGGATAACAACATGGAATGAATTAAACTTGGATATGTGTAATGCCTTGGCCACATCATAATTGTAGATCGAACTAAGGCTCAACCTAAGGTTGATTGGTAATCCTTTGACTTCAACGCGTTTCACCCTTTGACTTGGATCTGACTTTGGGCAATCAAATTGGCCTCCCTCAAGCTTGGACAATGCCTTGTGATACCCATTGGTTGATAATCAAAGTGAGACAACACCTAATCGGCCTTGGGTGTATGATAGGCACGATGCCCCTCGACAACCTGTAAAAATAGTTGAGTCTCCTGTGAACTTGAATAAATAGTGAGAACAAAGAACAAGGCCCCTCTGGGCTTGGGTGAATATTGTGTAGTGAGGATAAGGTGCCTCTAGGATCGGATAAATACTGTGTACTAAGGAAAAAAGCCCCTTCGGGCTTGGGTGAATACAATGTATTGAAAACATATTGGTCTATTGCTTCGTCTAAATTTATTAAAAATAATTTATGCTTTGTGAAATATTGTGTTTTGTCTACTAGTTGTTGATTTTGGGTAGCATCGGATGTGATCTAACTTTGAAATTTTGTACAACGAAGGAAACACTTTCACGGCTTTGATTTATGGGAATAATTAGGTCTTCCGATTCTTCCAAAATGCGTCTTGGATGAGCATCAAAACCAAAAAATCTTTAGGTTGAAAGTGGAAGGTGATTTCCTCAAAAATAATCCCAACACACCATCAAAAGCACTTCCTTTTAGGCATTAGTTCTCCTAAATGTTAAAAAATGCTTCAAAAGTACTACTTCTAGGAAACCAGTTTACCTACATAAGGTAGCACTATAGTTCTAATTCATTATGAACTATATGGTGGGGAAGAGATAAGTTTTGCATCACATTTAGTGTTTCTCTAGTTGTATTAATATTTTGATGGCTAAATATTCCGTTTTGAATTTACAAATGGTACCATAAACTATGAATGGATTGGACTCTCCGAAGGTTCATGTGCATAACCTATATTTTTCTAGAAAGAAAACACATGTAAATGGATTACAATTAAGTATACCTCCTGCTCCACATGTACTTGGATATTTTAAAGCTGTCATTAAAATACCCATAAATGCTTGATGTTTTTGTTCTCGAATCTACAACAAGGCAATACTTTTTCACCTTTACTAGTTTCTCAAATAATACATAGCTCATTTAAGTTCACAGGAGACCTTGTATGGTTATATATATGCTCCTTGGAATAGGTCTTCATTCCTAATTAGTCATACCACCCACAAAATGAAGCAGGGCAAAGATTTATGTGCTTTTGATCTTTATACCTCTTGATCTTTCAACCATATTTCTAATGCTTCTAATGTGTTTTCATCCCACACCTTTTGCCACCAATGATGGATCTCTAGTTGGGTTCATTCACTGCAATATGGATAAATCGCTAAAAGGGTTGTCCAATGAAGCTGCCATATTGCAATATGGATAAATCGCTAAAAGGGTTGTCCAATGAAGCTGCCATATTTCACTAAGCATTCATAGATATGGATATGGGGTCCTCTCTTATCTTAAAATAAGGATAAATTTGTCGAGGAGAAAATATTACTTGATATATGTAATTATAGTGTTTTACATTGAAAATAAAATTTCATTTGTAATTGAGAAAGTGTATTTACTAATTTGGAAACCCTTACGAGAAACTTTTCAGCTTGTAACACTACACAACTCTTCTATGAAATAACATTGAATATAAATATAATGATGCTTGCAGAATTGTCCATACATAATGGACATCTCCTTGGACTCTATTCCCTTCTTGAAAAAGACTGGAAATGATATTGATAAGTTTCATTTTAAGAGAAAAAAAGAAAAAGAATGAAACAACATATTACCTCCTTTATTTGTATTTGTATGGAAATGGATTTGTACAAAAACTCCTTGAGGAAGATAAAATTGGTAAAGATTTTATTTTAAGAAAACCATAAATTATCATCTAGTTGATTCTCATAAAAATGTCACATTAATAATATCAGAGTAGGTTGAGCGTCTTTAATCTTGCATATTATGTTATTAAGGTCATATTGAGTATTTTGATTCTTTCTAATATCCATTTTTTGAAATCTTAATTCAACCATTCTCTTAGTCACATGCTAAGGAAAGAAGTGGAGTGCCATTTTCTTCCTAATTCTCACTATATATAGAGCAGTAAATCTTGAATGGACAAGCCAAACCATGAGACATAAAGCATTGCGCTCATTAGTATTACTATGTTTCTTGTATTACAAACCCAATGTTAAGTAGAGGCAATTGTATTCTTGAGTTTCTTATATTATAAAAGCAACTTTGAGAGGCAATTGTATCGCTGGGTTTCTTATATTATACAAGCAACTTTGAAAAGAGGTGAGGTGGGTGTTTTATTTAGGCTAGTTCATTGTCAAATATATAAATTTGTTTGTTTAGTGAAATTTTATTTTACTTAAACTTTTACCTATCTTTTCAAAATCTTCTCAGGAATGAAAATTTTAACTGAAATTTCCGTCAAAAAAATTACTTTGACAGTAATTTTTAATTACTTAATATCCTCAATGATAATTAATAAAAAGAAAAAAATTATGTTTATTTATGATAAAAGAAATAAAAATGAAACTTTGGCCATTATGTTACCCAGTTAATAAGAGATTAACGCAAATAATACTAAAAACAACTTATAAAATATAATAAGATATTAAAATATTTATTGCCGTATTGATATGAAAACATAACAATCCCCTGGATTAGGGCAATTGCCAAGGAAATGAATAGCATAATCACCACTTTTGCTCTTTGCATTCAAGTTTCTTGATTCCTTGAAACAACCAGAAGAGTTGGAGAGGCCACCGTATTTTTGCAACAACAACCAGAGTTGGAGTTGCCTCTCATTGCACCGAATCATCAAGTCCATTCGGCGGCACTGCCAAAGTTTACTTTCTTCCTTGCAAGAACCTTGTAGACATTGTAGAAATTCTTAATTCCTTTCTGTTCAACAACATTAGCTGGAAAGTGTCGGAGACGCCAGGAACGACTACCACTATCAGGCCCAAACGCTACACATGATGATCTCTTTGATGGTTCTGCGCCCAATTCAAGTCATTGCAATTCAAAATTTGAGAACAAATTTTGATATCCTTACAATATTATAATGAACAAAAACCCTGTAGACATTGTACTGATAGTTGGCCGCAATAAAACGATAAATATAAAGAGAGTGACCCATCTTGATGTTCATGCAAGGTAATTTTAAATCCCCATTTACTCCATCTCATGTCATTGATTCCTTTTCTTCCATTATTCTTGGAATCATGAAATCCTGGAGCCTCCCATTGCACTCCAGAACTCTTCAAATTCATTCCACTTTGGTGGAGTGGAGTCATTGTTGTCCATATATGTGACAAGCTCATTGTTGAGCATAAGCTCATTCCTTCAAGAGGGCATTGCAAGAACGTAATTAATTCAAGAGGGCATTGCATAAGACATCATGTTATTGAACTCTATCATATTAACAGCCGCAGCAACAGCAACAACAACCAAAACCAGAAGTCATTATTGGAGAATAATTGCTCATTCCTCCCGACTATGTGATAATTCATATTGGAAAAGGGAAAAGAAACAAGCCTTTCAATTAATTCAAGAGGGCATTGCATAGAAATGTATTGGAAACATGAAAGGCAAAGTGGCACAGAGGTTGCAGAAGCAGAATGGTAGAACTCTCCCTCGAAGGAAAGTGGAAGAGGGCAGAATATGGAAATGGCTAGAAAAAACATAGAAAGAAAAACCACATAAACCCATAGAAAGAAAAACCACATTAACATAAAATAACTCGTGAAACACACAGCAATGACTTGCAAAACAACAACAAAGCGATGTGACACAGGTTGCAAAAGCAGAATCATCAAACTACACCTAGATGGTAAATCAAACAGAGCTGTGCAGGGAAATGGCTTGCAACCACAAGTTGCAGAGCAAGAGTGATTGAACACCAACAGGGTTAAACTGAAAAGAGGAATGACAAAAGCTGTAGCCGCAAGATGATTGAACTTCACTCGTAAATGATAAAAATAACTCGTAGACACAAAAAGCGCAATGGCACGTAGGTTGTGGAGATCGAATGCTTTGCCCCCACCATGAGGTAAACTGAATAGCGAAGTGCATAGAAATTTCCTTGTTAGCATAAAGCACAGTTCAATAGAGGTTGCAGCAACCCCCACCAAACAAGAAACTGAAGGTGTGGTGCATAGAAAGGGTGGCTTGCAAGCACAAAAAATAAAGTGGCACATAAGTGGCAAAAACCAGAATGATCAAACTCCAAAGGGTAAGCCCAAGAATGCTGGCATATAAATGTCTTGCAGGGCAGAGAACAAAGAGATACCGAGGTTGCAGAAGCAGAATTATTGACCTCCTCCAAATATTATCTCCAAGGAAGGCAATGGATAAAAATGTTTTCTACATAACTTTTTTACCGTCCCGAAGGAAAAAACATTGACTTTCATTAATGGAAACAAAAAAAGTTACATATAACATGTTGGAAAGAAAATAAAAGTTACATATAACACTTTGGAAAGAAAATCTTACTGTTACCAAAACCAAGAATAAACAAAAGCTATACACTTAGCCATCAAATATAATCAAGAAACTCATTATTGTAGTGAAAACTAAATCACATCCATCACTGAGCAAGACGACAAAAGATATCTAAAACCGATGAAACCAAAAAAGAGACAAAAGAGCCCGAACAGATCAAAGAAAGATTATGGACACCAAAGACAAAAAGAAACAAAAGAGCCCGAACAGATCAAAGAAATATTGTGGAAACCAAAAACAGGTAGAGAGCACCTAATAGCTTACCTCCCATGGTGATGCTATACTATTTTTTTTCTCAAATTACATATAACATGTTAGAAAGAAAATCTTATTGTTGTTAAAACCAGAATAAACAAAAGCTACACACTTAGTCAACAAATATAATAAAAAAATTCACTATTCTGACAAGGCAGTGAAAACTAAATCACATCCATCACTGAGCAAGAAGACAAAAGATATCTAGAACTGATGGAACCAAAAAAGAAACAAAAGAACCTGAACTAACAGATCAAAGAAAAATCGTGGACACCAGATACAAGTAGAGAGCACTTCATAACTTACCTCCAATGGTGAAGCTATACCATTCTTTTCCTCAATATTTTTTTCGGCCTCCAATGTTAGGAGAAATAACGCATTTCCCATTATACAACCACTCCTTCTCATACTTGATTGCTCCTTCAAAGAAATCATCAATCTTTGCATATTGTTGTTGAGAGTAAGACTGAGGTAGCTCTCCCTCTTCCTTAGCCACTTCTATTTATAGCATTAGGGTTTTGTTCTTATACGCATTTTTTTTTTCATATATATATTTATAATATATATATATATATAATAATGGATTGCTCTAAGAACCCATACATAATACATATAACTATGGTGGTAGTGAGTTTCATAGCAATCATTTTTTTATATATATTATATTATATATTTATTTATTTAATAGTCTAATTAATAGAATAAATGATTTTTTTCATTTAACAAAAAAATTTCCGGTTAATTTTTAACCAAAATTTAGCAGAGATTTTTAAAAACTAGCCATTTTAGTTATTCAAATTTTTTAAGGCATTGAATCCATTTACACATCCAAAATTGTAATTTAAATAACAAATAATAACAATTTTTCTTGAAATTGTATTCACGGATTCAGGTGAAAAAAAGGTAATTCCGTCAATCAAAATCAAATAAGATACGCTAGTAGTCTAATTAATAGACAAAATGACCATTTTCCTAGCATTTTTTCTAGTCAATTTTGTTCAAAATCTGGTTCAGAATTTAAAAAATCATAAGTTTAAGATACACTAGTGGCTTAACTAATAAACAAAATAAAAACATAAGTTTAAGATACACTAGTGGCTTAACTAATAAACAAAATGGGCAGTATGAGCATTTTTCTAGTCAATAAACAAATGGTCTTTTTTCTAGTCAATTTTGTTCAAAATATGGTATATATTTTTAAAAATCATAAGTCTAAGTTGTTCAATTTGCAAAGATCTAGTGCCTCACCAGATGCCTTATCACATGCCAAAATTAATTTTTATTATTCATATAATGTCTCTTTTACTTAATAGAGTCCATTCCTTGAATAAGAAAGTATGGTTTGAGTGTTTGCATGTAAGAGGTACATGGGAAAGTCATCTTACTTATCTTTGATAACATGGGATAGGTACAATCTTTCTAGGAAAATGGGTCAGAATCAAATCATGCATGAAGGAAGTAAAAAGGAAATTTGAGTAGAGAGTTTAGACATTAACAAGTTGGAGATGGACAACAAGATGTGAGTTCGTTGTTGAAAAAGAGAAAACCATGTTGTTTATGAAAACCGCTATGTGGGGGCTTAGTTTATGTTGAGAATTAGGGTGTGTGCCTATGATTGTTAATTTGGCTATATTTAAGTGTTTCTTGTTGAGGAAATTGCTCAAGTTCCTTGAGAATGTTAATGTAAGAACTCCCAAAACAACTGAGAATTTTTGGAGTCCCCAATTGTGAGATTTCCTAGTTGACCATGCACTAGATCCCTGAAGGGAAGTGGGATAGCTTGAGGGACTGCATGGAATAAAAGGGGATCCCATTTCCTAGGTTGTGTAGGTTGAAGGGAAAGAGAGTTGGTGGATTGGAATTGCTATTGGAGTAAAAATCTTGGTTTTGGGCTATTGTGTGTGGATAGTGGACAACCAAGAGAGATAGACCTTTTTTTGGACTCGTAACTCCATCTTGAGGGTGGCTCACTATCGAGAGAAATAGAACAATAAGCCTATGGTTGGGAGGAACGTCTCCTTTTATGTAGGTAGTCAATTCTTCCATTAAAAGATGAGTTTTGTATTATATTTTACTATGTTAATTACATTGTGTAAAATTTTTACTTAAGTGTTGTTTTGTTTGCTTGAGTGAAGTGCACTTCTAAATTTTAAATTTGTTGTTAGATGCATGAGAAAAAATCAGGCATGTTGTTTGTATGAATTTTGTTTCGATTAGAGAATTTTATTTAAAATCTAGCAGGAGGGGTATTTTATATGTGCTATGAGAGCACTAGGTTGCAATGTCAACGATGCACGTGTTTTCTATAGTTCTGACCTCGCTAGATTAGGTGAAAATTAAGTTTCCCCAATAGAAATATGTGGGTTGAACTCCCCCAAATTCATTTTTTGTCAAATTATTAGCAAAAGCGAAAAATTCATGCAATGGAAGGGGATGAACATGGCTTAGGAGGGAAATGAAATTTCATGGATTCTATGGTAGTCACAAACTTTATTTTTTTGGAAAATGGATAAGGTAGTGAAAATTCCACAACATAACCTTTGTCACCATAGCTAAAAATTACTAGTGATAAAGAATATATGACCAAAGATAAAAAATAGAAACAATAAAGAATGTACCTTCAAACATAAAAATAAAAAAATCTTAATAATAAACAATATATTTCCATAGATAAAAATCATGGGTGATACAATGTGAATTGCCAAGGATTTTTTTTTTTATTTGGTGGGTGATACAATGTGTATCACCAAGGGAAAATTTTGTGGGCAATATTAAGATGTATTTATAAATAGAAATTTCCTGAGAATACAAAGCCATTGCAAGAAAAAAAGAAGGAAAATGGTACTATTGAGCAAGGGAGGTTGCATATATCTCGAGAGAGTGCCTATATAATTATATGGAGGCACATTTGGAAGTGTAACCAAATAGCAATGAAAAAAATGACAATTTTATAAAAATAGGGCACTATTGATGAATAGGGGAACCCCTAAGGATAGAGTGCTATGTCAAGGGATTTTTGACGATATGAATAGATGCTATGTGAAGATAGATAAGCTTTATTGCATTTTTTATTTCAAGGATTGACCATAAATGAATGATGAAAGGTAAGGAAGATGTTTCCATATAGAAAGAATTTATGAATATTGGAACCAATGCACCTCATTAATAGGTGCAACCAAAAATAGAACAAGAATGAAACAAACTAGTAGGTGAAGAATGAAATTAATATCCACATTGAGATAAGTAATTAATCCAAAAATGGATCCTGGATAAACCTCTAAGTATAAAAGACTTCATATAAGAGGTAAAAGGTGCCAAATGGCATAAATCCTTTGTAAATCAGAGGAAAATGAAAATCGGAGGCTACTCTCGGAAATAGCCTCATTGCAGAGATCTCCTCATTCTGAATCCAACACAACTTGAATGGACGGAAACAGACTTCAGATGAAGGAGTTATCATAAAAAGAAGTTCCCCTTTGTTCCTTGGGAAAGAGGCAAAAATCTGAAGAAATAGGGCTTATCGGAGGCCTGAACAGTGAGTGAACGGAGCCGTCGGATCTGGCCGATCAACGAATCAGATTCGATTGGCATATTGCATCGGCAGTGACAGGTGGAGGCAATCAGAGGCATAACATGCGATGGGATCGGGCTGATCTGATACCGCGAACGCCGATATCGGCGAACTGCAATTGGCGCTAGCATACACCATACTATATGGGAAAGACCTCGGGCTTGTGCAATCTGCGATTGCGACTTGTCGCATCACAGTATCACGTCGGCACATTACAATGGAGCGGGGCCAATATATATATATATATATCTATATAT